>JAGPOY010003927.1:1904-15516 GCA_018983105.1 Silene uniflora | reverse complement strand
GGGCTTTGCGGTTTGTATTGTGGTGTTTTGAAACGATTGCAAATACGCAATCGGGCACGGCAGAAGCAGGCAGCAGCTGCTGCTACTGTAAATCGTACTGACGGAATTTCCGTCAGTAATACAAAACTCCTGACGGTTTTTCCGTCAGAGGTCTGTGAATCCAGTGCTGTTCTGGCATGCCACGTCACGACTCTACTGACGGAATTTCCGTCAGTTCTTATGCATTACTGACGGAAAAACCGTCAGGACCCCCATCCATACTTGCTGCCACCTGGTATGCCACGTCATGACAGTGCTGACGGAAATTCCGTCAGTATTATTCTGATACTGACGGAAATTCCGTCAGGTGGTGACTCATATTAGGCCACCACCTGGATTGCCACGTCGTCACTGTACTGACGGAATTTCCGTCAGTAATGTTACTGTACTGACGGACGTTCCGTCAGTACATGGAAATTAGTGACGAAATAAGCCGACGAAAATTACTGACGAAATTTCCGTCAGTAATGGCGATTACTGACGGAATATGGGCGTTCCTGACGGATTTTTTCCGTCAGTTTCCCGCGATTATTTTGTAGTGTTATAAAGGTAAGGACTTTGATATTCTGGTTCATGATGTTGATTTGCTTCAAATTATCGACCTAATTTCTAATCTTGGTGATGAAGCACTGAGACAAAATGTTTTAATACCTGATGTATATGATATGTGGTATAAGGATAAATTTGGGAATAAGATTGCCATTTTGGGTGATACGGATTTGTTGGCAATGTTTATTACACAACATGGTAAGGAGTCAATTGATGTTTACATAGAAGATACTGTGAAACTTATAAAAGAGTTTAAATTAGCTGCTGATATTAAGAAAATCAGAATGGAGGAAGAGGAGAAAAAACAGAGGGAAGATGATGAGTTGAGGAGGATGGAAAGGGAGGCATTAGATGTTGAACCTTTAATCATGGAGGTACCTGTAATTGATTTTGACAGTCAGGAATTGATGACAAAGTGGACTGAACAAGCGTAGCTCTACCAGCGAGAGAAAGGTTCTTAGTTTTCCAACCCGAAAGGCGCTTATCAACTTTTTGAGCGATAAAATCAAAGGTCTCTTTTGTCACCCTCCCATTAATCGTTGGCATCCCTAAATACATACCAAGGTCCTCCGTTTTTGCTATGTCCAGCTCACCCAAAATAGCAGCCTCATCGAACTCATTGACATTAGGTGAAAAATACACCTTCGACTTGGCCAGACTAACCCGTTGGCCTGAAGCTTGACAAAACGAATTCAAACAATTGTTGATAATACGTGCCTGCTTGACCGGTGCTTCGCCAAACAAAATAATATCATCCGCAAAAAATAGGTGCGTCAACACAGGTCCTTCCCGACTCGTTTTGAAACCCTTCCAAACATTTTCTCGACAAGCCTTTTCAATTAATTGACTCAGTTTTTCCATGCACATAGTGAAAATGTAAGGAGATAAGAGGTAACCTTGACGAATACCGCGAGTCAGAGCAAACACCTCAGTGCGTTCACCATTCCATAGAATATCCAGCGAAGTTGACCTGATACACAACATAATTGTGTGAACCATCTTTGAAGGCAGGCTGTAATAACCTGTATAAAATAACTTATAGTACAAAGATATTTTTTTTTATAAACGAGAACGGCTCCACTTTATAATATAGTATTTACTAGGTGTATAGGTGTATAGGAGCTGGGACTAGTATTAGTAGTAACCCGTAATATTCTTCATATGTAGTAAATGTTACTATTAGGATAGTTTAAAATAAAAACAACGAAAAAGAATTTTTCACACAATTACACGTTACCTACCTAGCATAACTCATCTCAAACATGGCCTTTTGATTGCATGACCCAACATTTTTTCCACCGAACCAAAAAAAATATACACAAAAGCTTATCAACATTTTAGAGAAAAGAAACAGAGAGAGACCTTCAGACGAGGGAGTTGACTTTGTCAAGCAATACGTAAACCGGGTTTTTTGTTCTTAAACTAAAGATCCATAAGTTATATCGTATCAACCTTTGTGATAAGGTATGATTTCAGGACCCTTCGTCGTTATAATTATTTGATTACCATTGTACTTAGTTATATAGTTAAAAAAAAAATTTGAAGTGATTCTTGTCACGTTTTATTTATAGCTTTAGAATATAAAATTTGTGTACTGTCGTTATAAGACTTGTGCGACTTCGGGAATCCGTTGTTATTGGAATAGAATAATCATATCTTCTGGTTTAGTTAAAATAGGATGATGTTAGGTCTACCTCTAGATATACTAGTATAGTAGTATGATGGTGTACGGTACTCTTAATAGTGGTAGATGTTACACTACCTACTCACTCTAAAATAATCTTATTATTAGTAGATATACATGTGATGGTTGTATTAGGGGATAAAAGACAAAGAAAAGAAATAAAAGAGTAATAAGTTATTAGTCAGAACTCAGACGTATCATATATAACCACACAAGTATTGTTCATACATTCTAATCATAATACTTTTGTAGTTGCCTAAACGTATGAATATAGTAATATGGACAGATTCTTGTTTCTTTGGTAAAAAAAAAAAAAACCCCCGATGCACCTAGTTAGTTTTCGTAAAGTCCATCTCTAGCTATGGTTGTTTATTCTTTATAGGCAAGTGCATAATTGGCCAATTGTAGCATTCGGGATACGATTATTGGTTTGAGATGACATTATGTTAGAAAACCGAAACTGTGTACACAGTAGGAGCGTTGGCTCCATAGTGAATTAAGGGGCAACGTTGGTACCAGGGACGCTGGCTCCATATTGAGTTAAAGAGGCAACGTTGGCACCAGGGACGTTGGCCCGTGTGATTTACGTAATGTCAATCTCTTCTATAATGGTATACCGTCATTTTAATACAAGGTGCACATGTACTTTTATGGGAATGATAAAATGATGTAGATATAGTTTTTGTACACGGATAAGCTATGATACATTGGGGTACAAAGAGCAAGTTATTATTTTTTTTGAATAAAGAGTATGACATAAGGCCGGTGGAGGTAACTGAAATCGTACTCAGCCAACCCCGTTATGTTCATATGTTTTTTTCAGGTTTCTGTGCTGGGAATAAGGAGTGAGTTGGACGAGGATAACTTTTTGTTACCTTTTGTAAGGTCCAAAATGAATGACTATTAGTAGCTGTACTAAAACCAGCTTGACCCGTTTTGTATGTAGGCTTGTATTTTCGTTAGTGAAAGTACGACAGTAACGTCTCTGTAAAATTTGTTTTCTTTTTATCTTGTTGGTAAGTTTCCGCTGTATAATATGTAATGGTACAGTTTGTACACCCCTTTTGTATTTATAATGCTTATTTTAAAAGTCGGGGCGTTACAGATTGATATCAGAGCCAAGGTTAAAACAGGTTAAAATCAACTGAGAGAGGGGTAAAGGGTAAGGGTAATATTATTTTTATCATTACTACTAATTTTATTGTGTTTTGTTATACATGATATTAATGATAATTTTAATGTTATACTGTTTTAGAAAATATGGTTTTGCCATTGGACATAGCCATGGGGCCACATGACCGAATAGCACCACACGTGGATCGCGTCAGACGAGCGCTCGGAGACCATAACTATTTCTTTCCTGAGAATCATTTGACCGAGCCTTTTAAAGCACATTGTCTTATTCAAACCCTGCCCAATGTATCTCCCTAGGAACATTTCAAGAAGAAATATGATGACCTATTGATATACGGTCTTCCAAATTACGCAAAGTATCTGCGTCGGGGTACTTATGACTTATGGTTTCCAAATTTTGAAGACGTGGTTCGGGAGCTAATTATATTAAAAGAAAGATATATTATTGAGATACCAGACGATGTAGTTTCTGTAGACAATTCCGAGGAAGAGGTGGAGGAGGAGGAGGAAACTGAGGAAGAAGAGGAGCAAGAAAGCACCACTTCCTTTGAAGGTGGTGATTAGGATTTCCAGTTTAAACAGACTTTAGGGGACTGTAATATATGGTGTAACTTTAATAAGAGGAAGTGGAACTTGTATTATAGTGTGTGTAGGTGTATAAGTATGTATAGGTACATGTATGTAGGTATAGGTATGTATAGGTGTATGTATGTAAGTATAAGTATGCAGGTGTGTAAATGTGTAATAATGTGTGATAAGAATTGTGATAGTTATAGATGTATATAAATGGGTTGCTTATAATAACTAGAAGTTTAACAATATCGATATTAACCAGCCAGCCTGTAATGATCAAATGGATATGAGAGATTTTGTTACAATCATGGCCGAGCTAGGCGCTGAAGAACAATAACTCTAATAATAATGAAGAAAGTGCTAAGTATTTTGAGAAAATGGCAACCTATATTCCTAAAACATATGATGGAAAGTTGGACCCAGTAGAGTTCGAAAACTGGTTAGGAAGTTTTGATAAGCATTTCGAGGCTATACGGTGTCCGGAGAAATGGAGGGTAGGATTTGCAATGTATTATTTGGTAGGACAAGCGGACCTATGGTGGGAAACAGTTAAGGAAAGAAGTTATGAGGAAGGATTTGACTGGGCTAAGTTTAAGGATCTTATGAGGTCGAACTTTTATCCTCCCTCACTTAGGAGATAGAAGGAGGATGAATTTAATAGGTTGGAACGAGGGTCATTATCTGTTACCGTGTCTGCGTCAAAATTCATGGAGTTATCTCGATTTGCTCCGCATATGGTAGCAACTGAAGAATTGAGAATGAATCGTTTTGAGAGAGGATTAAAGTGGGGACTTCGAGATAGACTATCCACCCACACTTGTCTCAATTATCAGGATATGTATGATAAGGCCACCAATGCAGAGAGAATTATGAATGAAAAAGAAGATGAACAAGTTGGGAATAAAAGGAAGTTTGGAAAACACAGAGTCACTGGAGGCAATTTTTATAAACAACCAAATTTAGGATTTGGAAGAAACATATCTAATCAATTTCAGGAAAGGAAAAAGGAGCTCTTCTGTATAAGATGTGGTCGCAACAATCATCTCGTTACTCAGTGCAGATATCCTACTCCACGATATTATGAATGTAAAAGTCCAAATCATAAAATGAAGGATTGTCCACAATTGAAAGCATCCAATTCTGGTAATGCCACTACTTCCAATGCACGTATACCTCAAAAACCGCAAGGACAACAAACTCAAAAACCGGGTCCAACTCGAGGAAGGGTGTATGTAATGAATTCCCAAGAGGCAGAGTCTTCTGATGACGTTGCCACGGGTAACATTCTTCTCTACTTTACTCCTGTTAATGTCTTGTTTGATACTGGAGCTTCATATTCATTTATATCGTACTTACTAAGTAAAAGGTTGAGTGTAAGACCCCAAAACCAAGAATTAAGGTTCCAATTGGATTACCAACAGGGGATATAGTATCATGTTCTACCCTATTTAAAGATTGTCCTTTGATAATAAAAGGAAATCGTTTTCAAGCCGACCTTATCCAGTTTAACCTTCAAGATTTTGATATTGTGTTGGGAATGGATTGGCTTACAAAGAATCATGTTGTGGTAGACTGTCAGGAAAAGTCGGTAACAATTACGAGACCCGATGGATAGAAAATACTTTTTTCGGAGTAACAAAACTCATAAGGGGAACATAATCATATCGTTGTTAAAAGCTCTAAAATTGTTACGCCATGGTTGTCAAGGATACTTATGTGACATTTCTAAACCACCAGAATCCGAGTTGGCTTTAACTAATATACCAGTTATTAATGAATTCTCGGATGTTTTTCCTGAGGATATTCCTGGAATGCCCCCATGCCGGGAAATAGAATTTACTATTGAACTGGTGCCTGGAAGTACACCAATTTCTAAAGCCCCTTATAGAATGGCTCCTTCAGAACTGAAAGAACTAAAGGAACAATTAGATGAATTGTTGGAAAAGGGATACATAAAACCCAGTACCTCACCTTGGGGAGCACCAGTACTTTTCGTTAAGAAGAAAGATGGAAGTTTGAGGTTGTGTATAGATTATAGAGAACTTAATAAGGTCAATGTAAAGAATAAATATCCTATACCACGTATAGATGACCTTTTTTATCAGTTACAAGGTTGTGCTGTTTTCTGAAAAATAGATTTGCGTTCGGGATATCATCAACTAAGAATAAAATCAGAGGATATTCCAAAAACCACTTTTAGAACTCGTTATGGACACTACGAGTTTACGGTATTACCTTTTGGACTCACTAATGCTCCTGCAGTTTTCATGGACCTTATGAACCGAGTATTCAGATCCTACTTGGATAAGTTTGTCATCATTTTTATCGATGATATTCTTATATACTCTAAGAATGAAGCAGAGCATGCTAACCATTTGCGAGCAGTTTTTGAAGCTTTAAGGAAAAATCAATTGTATGCCAAGTTTACGAAATGTGCATTTTGGTTAGGAGAAATAAGTTTCTTAGGTCATGTTATATCAGGGGAAGGAATAAAAGTAGATCCTCAAAATATTGCGACAATTACAAACTGGCCTATTCTTAAGAATGTAGCAGAAGTTCGCAGCTTTTTAGGATTAGCAAGATACTACCGTCGTTTTGTAAAGGATTTTTCGAATATTGTCCAACCCCTTACGAACCTAATCAGGAAAAGTACAAAATTTGATTGGAATGAGAAATGTGATCGAGCATTCAATGAAGTGAAGGATAGGCTCACTTCTGCGCCTATACTTACTCTACCAAATGGCACCGATGGTTTGGAAGTATACAGTGATGCTTCCAAACAAGGATTGGGTTGTGTCTTGATGCAAGACGTAAAGGTGATTGCTTATGCTTCTAGACAGTTGAAAACCCATGAACAGAACTATCCCACTCATGATTTGGAACTTGCTGCGGTCGTCTTCGCATTGGAAATTTGGAGGCATTATCTTTATGGGATTTCATGTCGGGTATATACTGATCATAAGAGCCTAAAATACCTTTTTACGCAAAAGGAAATAAACATGAGACAGCGTAGATGGCTTGAGCTTCTGAAAGACTATGATTTAGATATCCAGTACCACCCGGGAAAAGCTAATGTGGTAGCCGATGCATTGAGTCGAAAATCAATTCCTACTTTGAATGTGCTTGCGGTAAGGCAACCCTATATCCAAAATGACATAACCAAATTAGATATTGAAATGGTGATGGGAGATCTGATCGGGTACATGGCAGCCCTAGAAGTAGCTCCAACATTAAGTGATGAGATAAAGGAAGAACAGAGAAAAGACCCGCAATTATAGAAAATTCGAAAAGATATACAAATAGGAAAAGCACCAGGTTTTCTAATCCAAGACGATGGATCGCTTTGGTTTCAAAAACGTCTGTGCGTACCCAACGTGGTACTCTTAAGAAAAGAATCATGGATGAAGCCCACAATTCCCGATATTCAATCCATCCTGGAGGAAATAAGATGTATAAAGACGTTCGACAAACTTTTTGGTGGAGTAACATGAAACAGGAGGTAGCAGAATTTGTTTCAAAATGTCTAACCTGTCAACGAGTAAAGATAGAACATCAGAGACCAGGAGGACTTTTACAACCTTTAGATGTCCCCACGTGGAAATGGGAATCAATTGCCATGGATTTTGTAACAGGACTACCCGTAACAGCACAAGGGATGAATGAGATTTGGGTGGTGGTTGATCGATTGACCAAATGTGCTCATTTTTTAGCTACAAAGACTTCATGAAACTCAGAACAGTTAGCTAAGAAGTACCTAAAGGAAATAGTTAGACTACATGGAGTTCCTAAAACAATTATATCCAACAGAGATACCAACTTCTTAGCCAAGTTTTGGAAAAGTTTTCAAGCAGCTTTGGGATCTCAACTTAACTTCAATACTGCTTTTCACCCACAGACTGATGGTCAAACGGAACGAACTATTCAAACCTCGGAGGATTTATTGCGGTCATGTATTTTGGATTTTAAGGATCGTGGGAGCAACATTTACCGTTAAAAAGAATTTTCTTACAATAACAGTTATCACGCCAGCATAGGTATGGCACCCTATAAGGCTCTGTATGGACAAAAGTGTAGGACACCATTGTGTTGGAGTGACATTGATGAATCTAGAATCATTGGACCAGATCTAATATAAGAGACCACAGATAAGGTGAATTAGATTTGGGAAACAGAGAAAATTAAGATTTGGGAAACAGAGAAAATTAAGTCCAAGATTTATAGGACCATTTGAAATAGTGGAAAGAATTGGAGAATTAGCATATCGACTTTGTCTTCCCACTGAATTATCAAGGATACATGATGTGTTTCACGTTTCAGTTTTAGGGAAATATATTCCTGACGCTGGTCATGTTATCAAGTTGCCACCGATGCAAGTGAGAGAAAATCTTATATACGAGGAACAACCAGTTCGAATATTGGATCGAAAAGAGAAGGTTCTTTGTAACAAAGTTATTCCAATGGTTAAAATTCTATGGTCACACCATGACGATACAGAAGCAACATGGGAGACCGAGCTGGAAATGAGAAGCAAGTATCCTGAGCTGTTCCAATAAATAAGGTATGTCAAGTTTCGGGACGAAACTTATTTTAAGGAGGGTAGAATGTAATAACCCGTATAAAATAACTTATAGTATAAAGATATGTTTTTTATAAACGAAAATGGCTCCACTTTATAGTATAGTATTTATTAGGTGTATAGGTGTATAGGAGCTGGGACTAGTATTAGTAGTAACCCGTAATATTCTTCATATGTAGTAAATGTTAATATTAGGATAGTTTTTAAAAAACAAACAACGAAAAAGAATTTTTCACTCAATTACACGTTACCTACCTAGCATGACTCATCTCAGACATGCCCTTTTGATTGCATGACCCAATATTTGTTCCATCGAACCAAAAAAAAATATACACAAAAGCTTATCAACATTTTAGAGAAAAGAAACAGAGCGAGACCTTCAGACGAGGGAGTTGACTTTGTCAAGCAATACGTAAACCGAGTTTTTTTTCTTAAACTAAAGATCCATACATTATATCGTATCAACCTTTGTGATAAGGTATGATTTCGGGACCCTTCGTCGATATAATTATTTGATTACTGTTGTACTTCGTTATATAGTTAAAAAAAAAAATTGAAGTGATTCTTTTCACGTTTTATTTATAGCTTTAGAATGTAAAATTTGTGTACTGTCGTTATAAGACTTGTGCGACTTTGAGAATCCGTTGTCATTGGAATAGAATAATCATATCTTCTAGTTTAGTTAAAATAGGATGATGTTAGCTCTACCTCTAGATATACTAGTATAGTAGTATGATGGTTTACGGTACTCTTAATAGTGGTAGATGTTACACTACCTACTCACTCTAAAATAATCTTATTATTAGTAGATATACATGTGATTGTTGTTTTAGGGGATAAAAGACAAAGCAAAGAAATAAAAGAGTACTAAGTTATTAGTCAGACGTATCATAACCACACAAGTATTGATCATACATTCTAATCATAATACTTTTGTAGTTGCCTAAACGTATGAATATAGTAATATGGACAGATTCTTGTTTCTTTGATAAAAAAAAAAAAAGATGCACCTAGTTCGTTTTCGTAAAGTCCGTCTCTAGCTATGGTTGTTTATTCTTTATAGGCAAATGCATAATTGGCCAATTGTAGCATTCGAGATACGATTATTGGTTTGAGTTGACATTATGTTAGAAAACCGAAACTGTGTACACAATAGGAGCATTGGCTCCATAGTGAATTAAGGGGCAGCGTTGGTATCAGGGACGCTAGCTCTATATTGAGTTAAAGAGGTAACGTTGGCACCAGGGACGTTATCCCGTGTTATTTACATAATGTCAATCTCTTCTATAATAGTATACCGTCATTTTAATACAAGGTGCACATGTACTTTTATGGGAATGATAAAATGATGTAGATATATTTTTTGTACACGGATAAGCTATGATACACTGGGGTACGAAAAGCAAATTATTATTTTTTTTTGAATAAAGAATATGACATAAGGCCGGTGGAGGTAACCGAAATCGTACGCAACCGGTGGTCGGCTGATCCCGTTATGTTTATATGTTTTTTTCAGGTTTTTGTGCTGGGAATAAGGAGCGAGTTTGACGAGGATGACTTTTTGTTACTTTTTGTAAGGTCCAAAATGAATGACTATTAGTAGCTGTACTAAGACCAGCTTGACCCGTTTTGTATGTAGCCTTGTATTTTCGTTAGTGAAAGTACGACAGTAACGTCTCTGTAAAATTTGTTTTCTTTTTATCTTGTTGGTAAGTTTCCGCTGTATAATATGTAATGGTATAGTTTGTACACCCCTTTTGTATTTATAATGCTTATTTTAAAAGTCGGGGCGTTACACAGGCCCATGTCAGTCAATGTGTGCTCGATAAATGGCCACTCCAATTTGTCGTACGCTTTTCCCAATTCGAGTTTTAATGCCATAAAACCCGTCTTACCGCTTTTACTTCGCATAGAATGAAGCACCTCTTGAACTAAAATAGTATTGTCTGTAATTTGTTTTTTCGGGACAAAACTACATTGCATAGGACTTATCAACACCGGTAAGACTGGTTTTAACCGATTAACAATCATCTTTGTGACAATTTTATACGCCACGTTACACAGCCGAATTGGCCTAAATTGAGAAACGACATTGGGATGATCAACATTAGGAATTAGCGAAATAAACGCCACCCCTAATCCTTCCGGGAAAATATTATCATGTAACAAGCTTAGCATCATATTACATAAACTCGGTGAGACAATGTCCCATTATGTCTGGTAAAACAAAGCTTGAAACCCGTCCGGCCCTGGTGCCTTATAGGTTGACATCTGGTTTAAGGCACACCGTACATCAGCAATTCGATAGTTTCGCTCCAATTTGATTCTTTCCTCTAGTGTGAGGGTAGGGAAGCAGCCCGATGTGAGGCCACTTAGATCAATCATTGAGACCGGTCCAGCGAAAAGTGACTGAAAAAAAATCCAAGACTATTCTCTTGACAAGCGAGGTGTCCCATACCCAATTTCCAAAACTATCTTGCAGAGCCTCAATACGATTATGCTTGCGTCTGATCACTGTACTTAGATGGAATAGGCGAGTATTCCGATCTCCGTCACAAATAGCTTCCATTCTCGACTTTTGAAACCAAAGGAGCTCTTCTTCCCTGAGCACCTCATCCAACCAACGCTTCAATTTCAACTCAAATTTGAACAAATAATCAGGTCCGGCACATGAGAGCTTATTCTGAACTCCAAGTAGTCGCCTTTCCAAGCTACGCTTTCTCGCAAAAATATTGTGGAAAACATCCTTGTTCCAACTCTGTAATAGTTCTGCAAAATCCCGCACAAAAGGGAATACCGGTTTCCTATTATCCCAATTTTTCCCAACAAAATCCGAGAATTTTGTGTGGCACATCTAGGCCGCATGGAATCTAAATGGTCGAAGTACCGTGGGAATCGGAGCAAAACCACTAGTGCTAACAATAATGGGGCAATGGTCGGATTGATTTTGAATCAGGTGTCGTAGAGACCCCTCAGCAAACATAACACGCCACGCGGGATTGCAAATAGCTCGGTCAAGTCGCGCCATTGCCTAGTTGCCACAGAGTTACCTCGAGACCAGGTATAACTTGGTCCCGAAAAATCAAGATCAATCCAACTATTATTTTCAATCCAAGCATTAAATTGGTTACATCTCCACCTCATAGTCTCGTTCCGTCCATTCCTTTCGGAAAGGAAGCGAGTGTCATTGAAACCATGGTCTGTTATGCGATCTGGCAAACGATTCTAACTCCGACCATAGCTCCTCCTTTTTTGTCGAGACCAGACTAGCATAAACAGCCGAATAGAACCAAGGAACTTCACCTTGTCGAGAAATTTCCAGAGTAATGTGCTTGGCATGAGAAATTACTGATAGACTATGTATTATTTATGTATTATACATGTCAATATGGACTAACCGTAGCCTTGTATTTAGGAATAGACTTAGAGTCAACTATGTTCACTTAGTCTCCTAAATAATAGCTTGTAGTTAGTAGTTAGCTAATTAGTAGGCTATAGAATTGGCATTTGACTTGCTGACTGTTAGCCATACCATGTATATAAATACGTTGTATCTATGATCATAATAATTAAGCATCAAACTCCTTTATGGTATCAGCCTTAATCGTGCTCTCCTACCTTTCTCTGCCTCACGCTTAAATTTTTTTTTTTTTTTTTCTTTTTTCCTTTCTCGTCATGGCTCAACTTCACCCTGCTCTTTCCATTACCAACATCAAAAACCTCTTTCCTGTAACTTTGGAAATGGAAAATGGTGAATATGCAACATGGGCAACGCTTTTCGAGAATCATTGTCAAGCGTACATGGTGCATGACCATCTTACCTCCGCCGTCGATGGAACTCTTTCCACGGCTGAGAAAGCTCTTTGGTCGCGCCTTGACGCTATAGTCCGTCAATGGATTTACAGCACGATTTCAACCGATCTTCTACACACTATATTGGAGCCGAAACAAACGGCCAAGGATGCTTGGGAGCGTTTGGAAGGACTCTTCCAAGATAATAAACACTCCCGTGCYGTTTATCTCGAGCACCAGTTTACATCGACCCACATCGATGACTTTCCTTCTGTTGCTGCATACTGCCAGGAACTCAAGAAATTAGCCGGACAACTCGGTAATGTCGGAGCCCCTGTCACAAATCAACGCCTTGTTCTTCAACTGATTTCTGGTTTAAATGAGAATTATGACGGCATCGCAACTATCCTTTAACAAAGTAATCCTTTACCTCAGTTCTATGAAGCCCGATCCCGTCTTATTCTTGAAGAAACCCGCAAGTCAAAGCAAGCAACAGCTGCTGCCTCCGCTGCCGGAACCGCACTGTATTCAACCCATTCTTCCTCTGACCAACGCACTGATAACTCTTCTAGTTCATCAGGTGGTGGTCGTAGTGGCTCACGGAAGAATAACAACCGATCTGGTGGTTCTGGCAAGGGTAAGAACAAGTCCAACCGTGGCCGTGGAGGAAGCAACAATGGTGGTTCAAACTCTCCTCCGTCTGCAACTTCTCAGACAGAGAAGACGCCTCCAAAGTCTGCCTCCCCTGTTTCTCCAGCAACTCCATCGTGGCCTGCCTACCCTCCTTGGGGACCGTGGGGTCAGTGGCCGACACCACCATGTCCCTATCCGACTACCTCATGGGCAAGGCCACCCTACAATCGCCAGCTTGGTGTTCTTGGTCGAGGACCACCTCAAGCGCATTTGGTGCAATCCCCTTCTGGACCCCCTTGTGTTCCTACCGAAATCGATGCAGCTTTTAATACCATGACTCTAAATCCTCCTGATCCAAATTTTTATATGGACACCGGTGCCACTTCTCATATGACATACACACAAGGTACGCTCTCGTCTTATTTTCCTTTGAGCACAGACCGCAATATTATCGTCGGTGATGGTCAAGGCATTCCAATTCGTGGTTATGGACATACTACTCTAAGTAATTCCAACCCCACACTCACATTAAAAAATGTTCTTTATGCCCCGAAACTTATTAAAAATTTAGTTTCAGTCCGTCGCTTTACAATTGATAATAATGTGTCTGTTGAATTTGATCCTTTCGGTTT
>JAGPOY010003926.1:0-12568 GCA_018983105.1 Silene uniflora | reverse complement strand
TATATTGGAATTACAGTATAATTGATATGCTCAGATGGGAATGAATGATCGTCCCCTTTACAAATGATGGTCTTCTTATTTATACGGTCCTCCTTGGAGTCGTTGGATTCTCCAACGTTACTCCTCATTGCTGTTAGGTGGTTCCGGGTTAATAGGGCATGTTCCCTATTAATCCGGCTTGACTAATACAAAACCTCAATCCTCCATTTCCAACCATTCTATACACGTTTTATAATGCTTTGTAAGGTTTTGACTGGGTCTTCCTTGAATGTAGGTCTTGATTCCCTTCTTTAGATGTGCTGCCCAGGGTAGATAAGCTGGGGGGAACTCTTTCCATACCTGCTTAGCTTTTGCCTTTGTCCTGGCTGGAATTGGTCTTTTATGATTTCTGATATGTATTTGTCCGGACTCGTGGCCGTGTTGCTCTTCTTATGCTGCCAGGCTAATTTCTATCCTGACCAGGCTAAAGTAGGCTCAACACCATTCTTTTATCTTAGCAAAGAAATACTTGGAACAGGTATCACTATGCTTGATATTATGAAGTTTGGCTCTTTGAGAAAGAATTTTGATCTCAATATCTTTAAGTTTCCAGATTTCCCTTGAGATCTGTTGTTCCTTCTCAATGAACTCATCAGAATAAGGGTAAGCTTGGAGATCCTTAAAGCATTGGGACAATTCCTCTCTTTTGGCTTTGACTTTATCACCAATGTTAGCAAATTGTTCCATATGTAGAGTTTTGAGTTGCTTCTTAACTTCCTTAAGTTTGCACATCAATCTAAACATAGAGTTGCCATTGTGGTGACCTGCCCAAGCCTCATGGACAATACTATTAAACTTTGGATGCTCAGTCTAGGAGTCCAGAAATTTGAAGTGTTTTTTAGGAAGATCATTGTCATGGAAAGTAACCATGGCAGAACAATGATCAGAGATACCAGGGGAAAGGAAGTGAGCAGTGGTCTGGACATAATCTTGCAGCCATTTAGCATTCACAAGAATCCTATCCAACTTAGAATAAACTCTAGTAGTGGAATTCTGCTTATTGAACCAAGTAAAATCATTTCCAGTACCCCCAAGGTCATCCAACCCACTATTGAGAAGGCAAGAATTGAAGTCAAGAAGTTCTGATAGTATAGGAGGATGATTACTAATTTTCTCATGGACATGTCTAACAACATTGAAATCACCCATAGCAGCCCACTTATCCACTTGACTAGAAAACTGATTCATTGAGGACCAGAGTTCCTGCCTTCTCCTTGCATCATTACTACCATAAACCATAGATAAGAAGAAGCTTCTACCAGTGGCAAGCAAGATGCTTAATGTGGCAATGCACTACCTGAGAATGCTCATGGAGAATGTCCACTTTAGTAGTGACAGGGTTCCAAAGCACCCATATCCTACCATTGTAGTGTTTATTGTAATTGCAGAAAACATTGTATTTTTTGAAGTTTTTCCTAATGAGTTGTTTGGCTTTATTTACTTTCACTCTAGTTTCCAAAAGACCCAAAACATCAATTTTATTTTCTCTAAGGAAATTAGAAACCTCACTATGCTTTGCAGGCCTTTTAAAGCCCCTTATGTTCCAAGTGGATAAAATCATTGATTGGCAGGATCTGGAGGTTCTCCCTCTATTGGATTAAAATCCTCTTCTTTTGCTGAGGTGCAGGAACTATAATCCTAAGATGATCAGCAAGAGAAGAACTCCCAGGCAGATTGGTTGGATGTACCATAATGGGCTGATCAGTAAGCTCAGGAGCTTAAGCAAAGCTTGAGCAAACCTTGATTCAGGTGATGCGTGCATATTATATAGACTTTTACGGTCCCTTTTGGCACGCATTTCTACGATTTTAAGTGATATTATATCGCTTTATGCCCCGAATAGGCTACTTTGTGCTTGTATTGCTGTTTTGCAGATATGAGCCGGCTTATAGCGGAAATCGAGCTTTTATTGCCCCAAGTTGCATTTTTAGAAGATGGAAGTGCGAAAGATGGATATTTGTGCATGGAAAAGTGTGAAAGCCACCATTGACCAAGTTTTGAGCCGAGTCAAGGTGGTCAAGTATACTTAGACGAGAAGAAATCTCGATCGAGCTGTCCTGTGCTCGATCGAGAGAAGTTGGCTACTGAAGATCTTCGATCGAACTGTCTTGTGTTCGATCGAGAGAAGTATAAGGAGAAGATCTCGATCGAGAGGTCTCATTCCTCGATCGAGAGGATTGCCGTGAAGAAATATTCGATCGAGAGCCTTAACTGCTCGATCGAGCAACTATCTAGACGGGCCCAGCCTGTTTTACATAGTAGGTTTTAGCAGTAATAATTTTCTTATAAATAAGGCGTTAATACGCCATAAGGATCATCAACTTCTTACGTCAGGACTGTCTATCATAGACTGGCTCCTGCCCCTTTTCTGGTACTCCTTTTTACGACTATTATTCGACTGTAATTTTCTTTTCTCTTAATTAACCCTTTCATTGCAATTTATTTCTTTCTTATTGGTTACTATGTCTTGCACGAGTATCTTAGCGTTTGCTAGGTTAGTAGTTCAAGCCATGCATAGCTAATCCCCTTAATATGTTAGGATTAGGGAAGTCGTGGTAGTAATACGTTAGGATTGACATGTTAGACTAGTCTGGCGATAAGAATTGTATTGAGCAATTTAATAGTGATTAGGTTGAATGAATGCATGCATGAGACCAGTCGTATAGTTAACCCCGACCTAGATCGAAAGATTGGAAGGGAAGGCTTGCTTAGTTACAATAGGTAATACCTAATCAAGGCGAAAGCTAAGTTAGGAAACCCTAGAGAGATAAGAGACCGCAAGGGTATAATCCTAGGTTTAAGGACCGAAAGGTGACGACCTCACTCTTCTTATCAATAGATCGACCTAGTTGACCCGATAGTGTAGTTGCCACGGTGGACCGATTCCTAGCATATTCCTTCTCTTTCTGACTTACTCTCATATTTTCTCGCTTTATTTTCTCTTTCCCTTATTTCTCTTCTTTATTCTTTTAGCATAGTCAACAACAATTCAAAACCCCCGAACTTGTGACTAGACAGACTAGATTTTACTAATAGAAGTGCCTCCCTGTGGAGATCGACCCTACTTCCGCTGACTACCTAGTTAGTAGACTTAGTTCTTATTTTTGGTATAGTATCGACACGTATCAAATTTTGGCGCCGTTGCCGGGGATCGAAATTTTTCTGTTTGTTTATTTAGTTTGTCTTTTATCTCAGGGAACTTCGGTTCCTTGAAACTGTTCTAATGGTCTTCATCCAGTTTTCACAGGGTGAAGATGAATCCTTTGGTGCGTATATAGACAGGTACAAGGAGTGGCTGTCTACGCTGCGATATGGCACTGTGACCGCTCTCCAGAGTTGCATGTCTATTATACGAGGTATGAACGATTCCACACGAGCATACCTTGACTTTATAGGTAGAGGAGACTTTCGTGAAAGACCTACTGCTGAGGTCTTAGAGTTCTTTGAGTGGTTTGCTATTGAAAGTGTTAACCCCGTTTTTTCACTTCAGCCACCCATTAATGAGAACGTAGAGGATAGGGACTTAGTTGATAATCCTTTCTTTGAGGAATATTTAGAACCCCTCTACGATGAGTATTCTGGTGATGAGCCAAGTGAGAACTTGACGGATCTCTTAGAGAGCCCGTTTTGTGATAAACATTGGGATGAGGAGAGTGAGACTGTACGATTTGAGTATTTTGAGGTTAAATGGGACTCATACGATGATGAAGATGAGCATGTTTTGGGAGACCCCGTAGACACCTCTGACTTCACTACCCCTTGCATTTGGGACGATTACCCACTTACTCCATCTCACGAGGAAAACCCATCTGAGCTTAATGTTTCTAGTCGTATGTTCTCATTGTCATATGCTATTGTCTCTAACCCTGCCTGTGATTTGAGGTTTAAAGTTCCCCCTTTAGCTGAAAGGCGGAATATTTCAGTGGATTGGCACAAGAGCTGTAAGAGGAGTTTCCGTAAGCTAAGGCGATACCTATTACTGCTTCTTTATGCTCTCATTATTTGTTTATGTTACTTATGCTCTTGTGTAGCACATGCGCAGGCGTATGATCGTCAGCTAAGAGCTTTAAGTTACCTTGCGAGTACTGAATGGATTAGTTGACTCAAGACAAGAAGAGGTCGTGCGGGACCTATCTGAAACCAGCGCTAACCGGGAGGCAACCCGGCCTTTTAATTTGCTTTTTACTATTTTTCTTTTATGCGTGACATTTTATTTAAGTTGTGTGTTTTAGGACCCCCCCTTAATGGCTGTAATTTTCACTTAAGGTATTTTTGGGATATTTTCTATGAACTTTTTGCAGATACGAAAAGCCGCGAAGGGAATATACCTGCCTAGAAAGAAACACCTCGATCGAATGGAACCATTCTCGATCGAGGAGATTAAAGAAGGAAAAGACCTCGAACGAGAGACTCAGTTCTCGATCGAGTAAAAGGAAGTTTTGGGGATAGCAACCTCTCGATCGAGAGGTAATATTTGCTCGATTGAGAGGATCTAAGCCAAAAAGTCTACGGTCGAGAAGATTGGCTTCTCGATCGAGGGACTTGTCGAGGGTATATAAAGGAAGTTTTCTTTCTTCCTAAATTCATTTCGATCGACAACTTTTGTTCTTCCCCAATTCGTCTTCTTCTCTAAACCCTACCTGCAAAATTGTTGTTTTTACCCAAATTAATTACCACTAGATCCTTACCCGTGTTTTTCTTGACACTAATTGATCAAAAGCCCTCTCATGATCACCCCTAATTTCGAGTAATTTGATTTTTCGATAAATTAGGGTTTATCTCGAAATTCTTCGAATTTGATTATTTTCTTTGATTGGTTGTTCTTTTGGGTAATTTAAGCATCGAAGATGGAATCCGTTTCACAAAACCCCGTTCCTGAGCAGATTTCCGAGGCCACCATCGTTGCAGATGATCCTACGACTGACCCTGCGGTTACCCTTGCCGCTGTTATTGCTGCTGAAGTGGCCGTTGCCGCTGCTGATATTGAGGGAGTTGAGACGGGTACTAATACTGTTTCTACGGATGATGGCGGTTTTATTGCTAACGTCGAGGCCGCTGCTGCCATTGATCACGTCACTGCTATTGATACCGAGGCGACCATTGTCGATGTTGCCACCACAAAGGCATCCACCACTGTTGCTGCTACTATTACCCCCGTAATAGAGGGGGATACTATTACTACTGTTGCCATTACTGAGGCAGCGACTACAGCCAGCGTCGTCACTCCCGCAAAAGATGATGAGGATGAGTTTGAGACGGACTCTGATGAGGAAATTCCCGAGGCCCCTGCTGCGCCTCGGCCTGCTTTTTCCTTGCTGAACTTAGGGGCCACTCCAAGGTACCCTAACCCAGCACTGGCACCACCTCTGCCTCGTCCGTCTCGGCCCACTATTGTTACCGCTGCTGTCGAGGCTGATACTTCTGAGCCTCTCGTTACTATTTCTACTGAGGCTGCTTCTTCTGAGCCTCGCATTGCTACTCCTGCTGCAGCTGAGACCGCTGTCACTACTACATCTGTGCCTGTTTCTGGGCCCATTGAAGGGGCTGCTACTGTTTCTTTGCCCGCTACTTCAGGGGCTACTAATGTTTATGAGCCCATTTCAGGGGCTATTGCTGTGAGGGAACCTGACCTCACTCCTTTGGCGGGGCTGCCAGAGGTAAGCTTTATCTCTACGGATCACCGGAAACGGTTGTCCGTCTTATTAGGTATGACTCTTGGCCCTACTCGTTTCCTTGCGCGGACTGATCTAGAGACCCTAGGTATCTATGAGGAAGTATGTACACTTTTACGGGGTACGGGGATGTCCGGTTTGATTGATACGAAGGAGCTCACATTACGCCGACCCACCTATGAATTCTTTAGCTCCTTCACCTTTGACTCTACCCGCTATAAGACTGACCCCACTAGTCGCTGCATTTCTTTTAAACTTCATAATGAGTCGCACCTCTGGACTTTAGCCAGGTTTGGGGAGGTTTTGGGACTGGTTAGTGAGGGACTCACGGAGCCTCCGAGGAAGTTAATTCCTCAGCTTTGGGCGACCTTGTCACACACTCCTTATGCCGCACGTAAGGGAGCCCAGGTCTATTTACCCGCTCCCCGTTATTACTTGCGACTTTTGGGAGACACCATTTTCGGGCGACCTGAGCCCAATAACACTACCAACACTGAGTTTGATATTTTAGCCGGGTACCTGAACATTGATTCACGTACCCCGTTTCATCTTAACATTTCTTACCTCGTGGCTCAGCATTGGTGTGGGTTTGGGAAGAAGGTCACGATTTCTGTGGTCTGTGGAGGACTAGTTACTAGGATCGTCCGCCACTTGTACCCCGCTACCCTCGAGACTGGCTTACCTCGGCAGGAGGTCAGCCTTTTAGATATAAAGGCGATGGTTGACTTTAAGTGGTTGAAAGCCCCTAACCACCGGACGTGGAGGATTTGTGGCTTCCGGTCCGTCACTTTACCATGCACCTTGCTTCGTCTCCTACCGCTCCCTACTGTTGATGGAGCAAGACCACCACCACCTACCTTTCACCTCACCTTCACCACTGACCCCCCCTCTTCTAGTAAGAAGAGGAAGCGGGAGGCCAGAGCCCCTTCAGGCTCTCAGGCTCAGACCCAAGTTCAGACCCAGACTCTGACCTTGACCCACACTTCGACTGGACCGATGCCTACGCCTGCGTCCGCGTCCGCGTCCACGTCCACGCCCACGCCCGCATCCACATCCACCCTCCAGCCCATACTCATACCCACACCTACCCCTACTCCTTCCGGGTCGGCTTTGACGGCCAATTTTATTATGCCTCCTGCTTTAGAGGCGCTTGCGGTCATGGACCAAGGGCGTCGTGATGCTGTGCTTTTAGAGATGTGCAGGTACATCTCAGGGATGAGACGGAATCAGGCTCTCGCCATGCATATTAGAGCACAGCGTCCTATTCCACCAGATTGGCCATACCCCTCCTTTTACCGATACCCAGTAGACGGGTACCTTCCGCTTTCATCCGACGATGACAAGCCGGAGGAGACACCGGTACAGAGAGGGATGCGGCTGCGTGCTGAGAAAGCAGCGAGGAGGGCAGCACGGGAGGAGGAGGAGGATCCGACATATCGCCCAACGGTGGAGCCAGGTGGCGACGATTAGAGGCCCCCTTTAGTTTGATGCTGGTTTGGGGAAGCCGATTTTGTGAGTGCCGTCTTCTTACTTTCCATCTTTTTTCTTTATTGTTTTTAGGACCATGTATTAGGTTTGTGTGCCCCTCTCTCGTATGTTGTTGTTGTTGTCGGTTGGTTGCTATGAGCCAATAAGGACATTGTCCAATTTGGTTTGGGGAGGGTATCATGCATCCTTTTGCGTCTGCATTTGCATTTTGTATTGCATTCACGTTTATTGCTTTATGTTATTTCATTTTATAAAAATTCAAAAAATCAAAAAAATTATTATCACGTTTATTTTTGCATTTAATCGAGTTGGAAAGGAGTTTTCAATGATGATATTGCGTTATTTAGTCATAATATGTCATTCCTTGCCTTCTCAAATTTTGTCATGAAATTTTCTATTGGGCAATTAGACTTGACTCTTAATTTTGGCAAACTACTATACTTTCTAAGCTATAGAGCCTTAAACTGGTGACATTCATGACCGGTTATATTAGGATTGTGAGTAGTACTCCCTTCAATTCATGTTTTGCACGTGTATGAGTTTTGATTTCTTATTGCCTGCATGCATCGGTTTGAGGTCGGTATTACATGTTTGGAGAACTTTTACATCACCCCTTTTCTCATTTTGCCCCATTAACTCCACATTAAGCCATATTTGCATGTTGCCCTTAACTACATCCAAACTTAGCCTACCATTGTGCCAAGCTAGGTAGTGATTGAGGAATTGTCGTCTTGTAAATAGATTGGCCCGTTTTTTTTTTAAATAATTGGAGTGAGTATTTATGAGAATTACTGGAGAAAGTGCTCGATCGAAAGCTTTATTGGCCACTCGAGAGGAATTTTGTTGTTGTTGGCTCTCGATCGAGTAGCTTCATTAGCTCGATCGAGAGATGGTTCAGAATAGTCCTCGGTCGAAAGCCTTTTGCTCGATCGAGGGAATATCAGTTGGAAAGTGCTCGATCGAGAGCTTTATCAGCTCGATCGAGAAGTTGTGTTACAGCCGAAAAAAAAGAAGAAAAAAATGAATATATGAAAATGAAATCAAAAGGAAAAAATAATAATAACATAATAATACGGCTGGAGAATGTGTACACCTCATATGCTTAATTTTATCTGAGGAGGTGATTATTCTTAGGATAATGTGTTGAGTATGCCTAGTAATTTTAGAGGCATTGAGCTTATTTTTAAGTCTGAAGAACGGGATGCGGTTTCTTATGGTTTGTTAGGTGCTAGCTTGGCTTATACCCCCACATTTCCATACTTGTTTTGCCCTTCTTACCCTCTTAGCCTCACATATCCATATTTTGCAAAAATTCGGCATGTAATAGACATTGATGGTGGTTATGCGTGTGTACGGTGTTCGAATCATTATTCATGCTAGTCAAGCATACATGATTTGTTGGTCGCAGTCTAGGTGAGAGACTGTATTTCTCTTCTTTCTCTTTTACATATATGATCATACCATTTGCTTTGCTGAGAGAAGAGAGATCCCGGGAGAGTCCGAAATGAAAGAGTCTTGCAAGGTCGAACATCCAACGATTATTTTATGATATGTATAAATTTGCAGCGCATTAAACGGTTTGGCATTGACTAATAGTAGCTCTGAGTTTACTCCTTTCCATTAAGTCCTTAGTTGCATTTAGTTTGCTTGAGGGCAAGCAAAGGTTCGGTTTGGGGAAGTTTGATGCGTGCATATTATATAGACTTTTACGGTCCCTTTTGGCACGCATTTCTACGATTTTAAGTGATATTCTATCGCTTTATTTCCCGAATAGGCTACTTTGTCCTTGTATTGCTGTTTTGCAGATATGAGCCGGATTATAGCGAAAATCTAGCTTTTGTTGCCCCAAGTTGCATTTTTAGAAGATGGAAGTGCGAAAGATGGATATTTGTGCATGGAAAAGTGTGAAAGCCACCATTGACCAAGTTTTGAGCCGAGTCAAGGTGGTCATGTATACTTAGACGAGAAGAAATCTTGATCGAGCTGTCCTGTGCTCGATCGAGAGAAGTTGGCTACTGAAGATCTTCGATCGAACTGTCCTGTGTTCGGTCGAGAGAAGTACAAGGAGAAGATCTCGATCGAGAGGTCTCATTCCTCGATCGAGAGGATTGCCATGAAGAAATATTCGATTGAGAGCCTTAACTGCTCGATCGAGCAACTATCTAGATGGGCCCAGCCTGTTTTACATAGTAGGTTTTAGCAATAATAATTTTCTTATAAATAAGGCGTTAATACGCCATAAGGATCATCGACTTCTTACGTCAGGACTGTCTATCATAGACTGGCTCCTGCCCCTTTTCTGATACTCCTTTTTACGACTATTATTCGACTGTAATTTTCTTTTCTCTTAATTAACCCTTTCATTGCAATTTATTTCTTTCTTATTGGTTACTATGTCTTGCACGAGTATCTTAGCGTTTGCTAGGTTAGTAGTTCAAGCCATGCATAGCTAATCCCCTTAATATGTAGGATTAGGGAAGCCGTGGTAGTAATACGTTAGGATTGACATGTTAGACTAGTCTGGCGATAAGAATTGTATTGAGCAATTTAATAGTGATTAGGTTGAATAAATGCATGCATGAGACCAGTCGTATAGTTAACCTCGACCTAGATCGAAAGATTGGAAGGGAAGGCTTGCTTGGTTACAAAAGGTAATACCTAATCAGGGCGAAAGCTAAGTTAGGAAACCCTAGAGAGATTAGAGACCGAAAGGGTATAATCGTAGGTTTAAGGACCGAAAGGTGACGACCTCACTCTTCTTATCAAAAGATTAATCGACCTAGTTGACCCGATAGTGTAGTTGCCACGGTGGACCGATTCCTAGCATATCCCTTCTCTTTCTGACTTACTCTAATATTTTCTCGCTTTATTTTCTCTTTCCCTTATTTCTCTTCTTTAATCTTTTAGCATAGTCAACAACAATTCAAAACCCCCGAACTTGTGACTAGACAGACTAGATTTTACTAATAGAAGTGCCTCCTTGTGGAGATCGACCCTACTTCCGCTGACTACCTAGTTAGTAGACTTAGGTCTTATTTTTGGTATAGTATCGACACGTATCATCAGGTATTTCAGTAATTTCTCCATCCTCTGAAGCCAATGGAGAGAAAGAATTCTGAATAGAAACATATAAGGTAACCCCTGACTCAGTTGAGCAATCTCTCTTCAAGGCTATTGGAGATGTGTTCATCTGGTCCTTCTTGCTGCATTCTTGATGCATTTCAACAGAGCCTGAGGCAGAAACCAAACCAGTAGAGTTAGGAGGAGATCCTAGCTCATTCCATTCTGAGCTCAGCTCCTTCTCCAAAGGTTTAGGATCCACCACAACAGCTGCTGAGGTACCACCTAGCAGACAAGGAGAAGTTTTTGACATATTTGGGGCCAATAGTGGGCCTAAAAACAGTAGTAGAGACGGGTTTAGGTTTGTGCCTCTTACATGATTGAAGCAAATGGCCCATTTTCCCACACCCAGAGCAGTAGTGTGGGATCCACTCATATTCTACTCTTTGGGTAGAAGGGCCAAAATGAGTATTCAGGGAGATTTCCAAAGGAGGGTTCCTAGAGATGTCCACCTCTATCATAACTCTAGCAAAGGAGAGCTTGGCTTTGTTAGTGGTGGGCATATCAGCAAATATAGGCCTTCCAATCTTACTTGACATTTTGCTTAAAACAGCAGAAGACCATAAGTAGGGGTCCAGGTCAGGAAATAGCACCCAAATGGGCACTAATGAAACTTTCTCCATTTCAAAGGAGAAAGATGGGTGCCACTCTTTAAGGATTAAAGAGTAAGAACCCATCTTCCAGGGACCCTCTTTAAGCACATTATTCATGTCATGTTCATTAGAGAACCTAAAACTAAACCATCCCTTATTAAAGTATTGGACAATGGGGGTGGCTATGTGACTCCAATGTTTTGAAACAAACTCTGAAATCTGTTTCAGAGTTGGTTTGGATCCCAATAAATACCCCATAAGTGTGTACTTCAAGATTTTTAGTTCATCAGCAATATCATCCAATGCTACATCAATTTCATCTGCATTTTTGCTTTGTTCATCGAAAAACAGGCTCATGCCAATTTGGTTCTTTGGTTTAGCAACCTCAGACAAAGAGGAAGGCCCTCCATTGACATCCTTTTGTCCAAAAGTTTTAGGGGAAGTGGGTGTTGGAGCTGGTGTCCTCCACAGTTAGTGCAATAACTTATTAAATCTCTAAAAGGTTCACAGGGTATACTTTGTATTATTATCAGTTGATCCACGTTTATCAATAACGGTTGGCTTGCTAGATAAGTTTGACGTTATTGTCATACAGATGGCGGTGATCAACTGGTCCCTAAAAGTCACACCTATGTTTGAGAGATGTGACGGTATGAAAATACAGTCATGTTGATGCCTAATACGACTAAAAGGTTAGTCGGAGTAATTGACTAAAAGGTTAGTCAATAAGATGATGAGATAATTATTTAATACAGATTAAATAATATTGGCTAAGACAGATTAAAATATTAATTCGTAAATTAAATATAAACGGTTATATTTAATTAATGTATATAATGGGAGCTTAGACGGATTAAATTGTTAATTCGTAAATTAATATAAAAGGTTATATTAAATAAGTTAATTATACAATATTGTCAGTTTAAATATTGTCAGACCATTATTAATATATCAACTGGTAGACGTATTAATATCTGACATTATAATTGACGATTTATAATTAAATCCCATAAATATGCGTTTTAGCGACGTGGGTCGAAATAAGGAGAGAGTGGAAAGCCCACTCTCCCCTCATGCATACCGGCCGAATGAACAAAAGGAGAAGGACTCTTCTTTTGTCATTGACTCATTCTCATTTTACACAAAACTAGGGTTTTGGGAAATATCTCTCTCAATTCTCTCTCAGATCTCACATCGAAAAACTCACTCATTCTCCGGGACTTAAGAGGGGGAGGGGGTGAATTAAGTACCCTTTTTAAAATTAACGTCAAAAAGCGTTCACAATCTTCTTTCTGAAACAGTACTCGGGCTAACTGAACAGTCTCGCTGACTGTTCAGACAATCAGATTTGTGTTGTACTGTTTATTTGAACGAAAGCGTGAATGAAAGAAAATCAAATGAAATGCAAAACGAACGAAAAAACAGAATGAAAACAGGAACACGCGATTTTTAACGTGGTTCGACCTACTCTCTAAAGGTCTACGTCCACCCTCTCTCTTTTATTCACTTTATAACCAAAACCCGATTACAAAGTAAATCCCCACGATCAACCCCGATCGTGCTACTCGAGTACAACCCGTACCCCAATGAATCTCTCTCAAACAAAATGAAAATTACAACTCAAGTTTATCTCCTTATATGGTTCTCAATATAGAA
>JAGPOY010003925.1:24348-38085 GCA_018983105.1 Silene uniflora | reverse complement strand
ATATACCGCACCTAAAATGCATTCCCCCCAAAACATAATGGGTAGACTAGCTTGAAACAATAAAGCTTGGGCTACGTTTAAAATGTGTCGGTGTTTTCTTTCGACGCGACCGCTTTGTTGAGGAGTGTCAACTTCTGAGTGTTGGAATAAAATACCATTTTCAATAAAAAAAATCGATAAGTCCACGAAACTCGTTGTCATTATCGCTGCGTAAAATTTTTGATCTTTTTATGAAATTGACGTTTGACCATGGCAAAATAATTTAAGAACGTTTTTCATGTGTCACTTTTGTGACGTAATAAATAGACCCATGTCGATCGAGAAAAATCATCAACTATAGTTAAAAAATAGCTTGACCCGTAAGAAGCATTTTCGGAGTAGGGTCCCCATAAATCGCAATGAATAAGAGCAAAAATACCAGAAGCAATGTTTAAACTTAAAGAAAAAGGTGTTCGCGTTTTTTTTGCACGAAGGCAAATATCACAATGTTTACTATGAAAGGAACTACGAATAGTTTTATTATTAAAACACGGTAAAAAATGAGAAATATTGGAGGAAGGATACCCCTACCTCCGGTGCCAAATGTCAATAGTGTCAACTGTCAACGGCGGTCACCGAATTTATTTGGGCCTCATCATGTCGAACTCTCGTAAGGTAGTAAAGCCCCTCGCGTTGTTCACTCGCCCCAATTACAGTCTTTAAGGAACGGTCCTGAATTAAACAAAGATGTCGAGAAAATTGTATAGGAAACAACGTGTCTAGTAAAAGACTAGAAACAGAAATAAGATTACAAGTCAAATTAGCTGCTTATCATTGTGTAAAATGAGTCGAAGCGAGAGGTGAATGTCACCGCTTTGTGTAGCAATAGTAAGGTCACCGTTGGGTAGACCAACGGACAAGGGAGTAATGGAAAGTAATTATGTTCGAGAAATGGGATATACATCCCGACATATGATGGGATGCCCCCGTAATAATAATCCAATTAACAGAAGAAAAATTACTGCTGAGACGATCATTAGCGGAATTGAATTCCTGAGCTTGTAACATGCGCGTCAAATCCTCTAATTCGTGAGGATTCAACGAGTTAAGATCAATCCGATCAAGAGAGCTTAAAGTAGTGCGTGACGAGGATGCAACGTTCCCCATGTAACTTGCAAACGGAGGAGGGCCAGAACAGGGAGTTGCTGCTCCAATGTTACCTGTGAACGGGGCCTGACCTGGTGCTTGTCCTGTAAAAGGTACAGAGGGTGTATAGCAACCCGACCCACCACCGTCGTAACACACCTCAGCTACGATGAGATGTTCACTTTTGGGCCCGTTTTGTCCTCACTTAAGCCAAAAAGCACAAGGCTTTATTACAAAGTGGTGGGTGGAATCCCTTATAAACATATCACAAGCCTCCAATTTTCCCGATGTGGGACAAATCTCCACTCAAAATCTTAGGGTGTTACAAACTCCCCCACTTAAATAACACAACATCCTCGTTGTGCCCAGAGGCTAACTGCAGCCCAACCCAGAATCCACCCCCGCTAGGTGAGTGACCAAAGTACTCCCGACCACAGGCTCACCACATGGTCGCAAGGTTGCTCTGAAACCATTTTAACAACCCGACCCACCACCGTCGTAACACACCTCACCTACGATGAAATGTTCACTTTTGGGCCCGTTTTGTCCTCACTTAAACCCAAAAACACAAGGCCTTGTTACTAAGTGGTGGGTGGAATCCCTTATAAACATATCACAAGCCTCCTATTTTCCCGATGTGAGACAAATCTCCACTTAAACTCTTAGGGTGTTACAGGGTGGTTGACCTGCAAAATGTGACTGAACAGACGACATAGGCAGCTGCTAACTGGTGGCGACTTGACTGAAGGATCCATCATGACCTGGATAATTATACGGACCAAACTGATGCTGACCAGAACTGAAGAATCCACCGTTACCTGAGACGGAGTCAGATGACGAGCCATAACAGAAAACCATATGTGCTCATGCTCCCCACCATTGTTCTGATTTTTAGAGCGCTCAAGGAGAGCTCTGCCACAAACGTCCAGGACAAAGATTGTTTTGCTCAAATCCGTATCATTTGGGTTAATATAAATACGATCAAGAGGTCGATCCCCCCACCATTCGGGGAAATTACCAGTGACTCGAAAACAGACTTTGAAATGATGTTCCGGCCTTTGACAAGCAATACAAAAAGGTTTGTTGTCAGATTTGTCACGCCCTCCCCTAGAGTGTCGTCCATTATTAACACGAGCGGCAAACGCCATGGTATCGGGTTTAGACTCAGATTTGGGTTGAGTAAAAGTACAATATCCTTTGTCTTGTAAAAGACGATTGTAAACACTATCAAAGTCAGGGACAGGGCGAGTACCAAGTATTTGAGAACGAGTGTTATCAAAACGTTCGTCAAAACCAATTAAAAAATCACGAACTCGTCTTTTTTCTCTACGAGTATCAAGGATACTTGCCCAGTCATATCCACATGGATTGCACGATCAGGGTGGCAGGGGATCGTGCTCGCGAATTTCATCTCATATCGTTACCAAACGCCCATAATAATTCATCAGCGTTTTCGTCGGTCCTTGGCGGCAAGCAATCAACTCCGCTTGTAGTTGATAAATTCGAGCATCATTATCCTGAGAGTACTGCTTCTTCATGTTAGTCATGATTAATTTTGCCTCGGGTCTGCACGAAATAGCCTTACGGAGAGGGACCTCAATAGAATAGGAGATCTAAGCGGTGACCAAAGCGTTGGTAGATCGCCAGGTTTCGTAGTTTGCTGCCGTGGACAGCTGTTTCTTAATTGTACCATCAATATAACCGAGTTTTCCCTTAGCGAGAAGAGCAAGTTGAAAGGAACGGAACCATTCATCGTAATTGTGTCCATTAAAAGCAACCTCAATGATATTTGCACCCGAGTTTCGATATGGACGAATGATTGATTCGAGTTTTTGGATGTGTCAACTATGTCGTGATTGCCAGAGTTCGTCATAAGGACGGCTCTGTTTTTCGTATTTGGAAGAAAGAAAAAAAATGAGATGTGACGGCAGAGAAACGAATTGCTAAAAGAAACCAAGCATTGATACCATATTAGAAATCGTATTGTAGGAAATATATCAATGATATTATTGTATTTGAAAACTTGTGTGTTACAATTACAAGACTATGTTATTTATAAGCTAAGAGGAATTACATATTTACGGAAAGAATAAACTAACGGCTAATAAATCCGCTAATATAGGCAAGGAAGACGGGTTGCCTTGTTTCTGTAATAGAGCCGTTGACTCTTATTCGGTTTAATTCTCATAATTAGCATTCCGAGTATAAGAAGGATGTGATACACAATTACACATGCCATATTTATATGGTTTTTCTCTTGAGACACTATTGATGGGCCATATATATGTAGGATCTAAACTCTTAGGTGTTAGCCTATCAAGAGCACGAGGCTCTGATACCAATTGTTGAGTTTATGGATCTGGTACATAAGAGGAGGAGGGAGTGAATTAAGTACCCTTTTAAAATTAAAGGTGAATAGTGCGTTCAGGAATGACTCTGAATCAGTACACAGGCGAATTATGCAGTTCAGACGACTGTTTCAACAATATGAATTGTGCTGTACTGATATGATAATATATGTGAATAACAAATGAGAAAATAAAACCAAGGAAAAACTCGAACAGAAGATCTTTAATGTGGTACGCCCTACTCTCTAAAGATCTACGTCCACGCTCTCTCTTATTATCATTTCCTTTATAACCAAACTCGATTAACAAGAAAATCCCTACGACCAACCCGATTGTGTGACTCGGGTACAACCCCTTCCCCAAAACACTTTCGAACCAAAAGAAAAATACAAATCAATTTGCCTTCTTATATGGTTCACGAAATGGAATGATGAAGCACCGTCCTTAGGAGACTAATGATTATGAGCAACTTGAAATAACTTTCAAAACACGACTCTAAACACTTGCAAAATGTTTTTCAAAATAATAACAATAAGACTCAAATTTTGCAATCAATTCTTTATGCTCAAGAGTTGTGTATATTCTGAAATTCAACTTCAATGTATATAGATGAAAGGGGTTGGAAAATATCTTACAAAATAAGTTAAAAGAATATTTTAAAAGATAACAATTCTTTGTCAAACATATCTTTTGCTTATCGTTATCAAACTTAATCTTCCATTATTTTATTTTATAAAATCTTTTCAAATTGAAAAAGAAAGATTATCGTAGTTGCTCATTCATGGACGGGATTTACTCTTTCATGAACTTTTTTTCATTATTTTTCCATACTATATATGCCCTTGGCTAATTCAATCTAATCCTCTCTAAATCTCTAGCACACAAAATTAATTAAATCTACAAAATTAATCAAATTCGTCAAATTACATAATTATGGATGCCAATTCTCGTATCGATCAAGTAATAATTTTAATTATTAATTCTACTAATTGTTTAAATTGATTTACCCTAATTAAATTAGGGTTTGTTTAAACCGTCGACGACGTTGGGCTGAGGGATATGAGCCATCGCTGACGTTGGGCAGAGGCGTTGGGGTGGTGTGCAACCTGTCGTTAGTGACGCCGGGTTGCAATCGGCCTGAGCGTGGTGGCATAGTATGGTCGCCGTTGCCGACATGGACCACGTAGTCGTCTAGGATCTTAATTGTTAAGATGAACTACATTACTAGTTTACTCCTCTGCATAATTTATTTTTTCATGTTCTTTTTTCCTTTTTTTTTATAAATGTTTTGTATTTATTTCGTTTTTTTGCTTTTTTTAGTATGGAAGGCGGCGGTGAGGGCGGTGATGGATGGTGACTGACGGATGGTGGTAGTTAGAGTAAAAAATAATACATGAAGGAGAGAGAGAGACTGAAATAAGGGTATTAAAATGAAATAACTAAAATAAAAAAGGGTGTTTTGGTCATTTACGTCCATGAATGAGTAAAACCCGTACATGAATGAGCACCACCCAAGATTATTATACTAGAATATTTCATCTAGTATCAAATCTTTCAAGAAATAATTTCCAATCTCACGAAAATAATTCAGAAAATATTTTAACGCGTTTTTGCAATCTGCTCTAGACTGAACAATCATTGAGGCTGTTTAAAACATATATTTTAAGTTTTGCATCTTTACATCAGCTAGACTCGAGGGCTAAGATTCTATGTAATCTTCAGGCTTCTCCCAAGAGCACTTTCAGTCCTTGTAAATGTTGTGATTTATTGTGAGGTTTTGCTTAAAACAATGATGAAGAAGGGAGAATTACTTAGCTTTCATTGAATGGAAATGCAATGCTTAAATAGAAAACAACTGTGGTAGCAACTGTTGCCTTGAACCACGACTATGATCATGCCTGAACTATAGGCACACTACTCTGTCAACTACTACAATTCAGGAAGCGAAAAAGTAACATGAAACAGACTGCAACAACTAGTTCCTACACATTAGGAACACTTAATTAATCCTAAACTTTATTTGAATTAATTCTAATACCTCCCCTTAATTCAAATGTCACGAACTCCAATCCTTTCCATGAACATTTGATGCTTAACTTGAGTCAGACTTTTGGTAAATAGATCAACATTCTGATCATTTGTTCCACAGAACTTCAGCTCAAGCTTTTCTTCACTTACTAGGCCTCTGATAAAATGGTGCTGAACCTCAATGTGCTTTGTCCTTGCATAAAATGCAGGATTTCTTGTCATAGCTATGGCTGACTTGTTATCACACCATAGTACAGTAGCCTTTCCTTGTTCATTTCCCAAATCCATGAGCAACTTTCTGAGCCAGATGGCTTGTCTTGCAGCAGCACCTAAGGCCACATACTCAGCATCAGTTGATGATAATGCTACTGTGTCTTGCTTCTTTGAGCTCCACGTGACTGCACCAGACCCTAATGAAAATACAGAGCCTGATGTGCTCTTTCTGTCATCAAGACAACCTGTCCAGTCACTGTCTGTAAAACCCACCAAGCTGAAGTTATCAGAAGTCTCATACCAGATTCCTTTTTCTATTGTCCCTGCCACATACCTGAGAATCCTCTTTGCTGCACCAAGGTGCTGCTTTGTTGGACAATGCAGGAACCTAGAAACAACACTCACACTGAATGCTATGTCTGGTCTTGTGTGGGTAAGATAGTTTAACCCACCAACAATACTTCTGAACAACTTTTTATCCGCTTTTCCTGTTCCATCTTCTTTCTGCAGTTTCTCATTTGTGTTCATTGGTGTGACAGCAACTTCACACTTTTCCATTTTGAACTTCTGCAGCATATCTTTGGCATATTTCTTCTGAGAAACTGATATCCCTTCTTCAGTCTGATTCACCTCTAAACCCAGAAAGTATTTCAACTTTCCTAGGTCTGTCATCTCAAATTCGTGCATCATAGCCTTCCTGAACTCCCGTAACATTTCTTGGGATGAACTGACATAGATTATGTCATCCACATACACACATACCACTAAGAAACCAGCTTTAGATGCTCTTTTGACATACAGAGTAGGCTCATTTTCACTTCTGTCAAACTGATTTTGCACAAAGAATGCATCTAACCTGCTGTACCATGCTCTTGGAGCCTGCTTCAGTCCATACAGGGCTTTCCTCAGTTTGTAGACCTTGTCTTCCTCTTTCTCTTTGACAAAACCTAGTGGTTGTTCAACATAGACCTCTTCTTGAAGTTCTCCATTCAGGAATGCTGATTTAACATCAAATTGATGCACTGTCAGCTTCAGTTGTGCAGCCAAGGCTAAAATCACCCTGACTATTTCAAATCTTGCTACTGGAGAGTAAGTTTCCTCATAATCAATTCCCTCCTTCTGAGCATACCCCTTTGCAACCAACCCGACCTTGTGTTTTTGTATGGTGCCATCAGTGTTAAACTTGGTTCTGAATACCCACTTCAACCCAATCACATTCTTATTGACTGGTAAATCAACCAATTCCCAGGTCTTGTTCTTTTGAATAGACCTGATTTCTTCTTCCATGGCAATTTGTCATTCTGCTTCTTTGACTGCATGCTCAAAAATTACTGGTTCTGCAGTGACAAGTGCAAAACCACAAGTCACATAGATTTCTTCTAAGGATTTCATCTTCCTTGGAGGGGACTCATCTGAAGAAGATGAGTCTTCTGATGCTTCATTTCTCTCTGGTGGTGTTGCTGGTGTTGCTCCTAACACCTGATTCAGACCCTGATGAACAGTCTGATTCTCATCTTGCTGTGATTCAGATTCAAACTCAAAAGTGAGCTTCTTTTGGCTATTAGTCTGTTGTGACCAATCCCAAACCTCATTTTCAGCAAATATGACATTTCTGATGATTATCACATTTCCATTTACAGGATTATATAACCTGTAAGCCTTGGACTGAGTAGCATAGCCAATAAATATGCATTTTACTGACTTTTCATCAAGCTTTGACCTTAAATTCACAAGAGAATATGATATACATCCAAATACTCTGAGATGTTCAACATTTGGCCTTCTTCCACTCCAAATTTCATAAGGAATCTTATCCTGAATAGCTCTAGTTGGTGAGATATTCAGAATATAGATAGCAGTGGGCACAGCCTCACTCCACAAGTCATTTGGTAATCTCTTTTCCCACAACATGCTCCTAGCCATTTCAACTACAATTCTATTCTCTCTCTGCAACACCATTCTGTTCTGGTGTGTATGGAGCTGTCAACTCTCTCTTTATGCCATGATTCTCACAGAAATTTGAGAATTCATTAGATGTGAACTCACCTCCCCTATCAGTCCTCAAACATTTCAATTTTTTACCACTCTGATTTTCTACCAAAGCCTTGAATTTGCAGAAATTTTCAAAGGACTCAGATTTGGATTTAAGAAAATAAACCCAACTCATTCTACTGTGATCATCAGTAAACATCAGAAAATATTTACTCCCTCCTAGTGACTCAGTTTGCATAGGACCACACAGATCAGCATGTACAAGCTCCAAACACTCACTTGCTCTCCATGCCTTCCCAACAGGAAATGACCCCCTAGATTGTTTTTCATAAATGCATCCCTCAAAGACACCTATTTCTCCAATTCTAGGTAAACCTTCTACCATGCCCTTATTACTTAATAGTTTTAGACTTTGCATATTCAAATGTCCAAACCTTAAGTGCCACAGTCTATTTTTGTCATCCCCTTTAACAGTTAAAGCCCTACCAACATTTTTCACTAAATCCAAAGAAAACATCTTGTTTCTTCCCATAGGTGTAGTGGCTACAATTTCATTGGTGTTTTTATCTTTAATTTCACAAGAATTATTGTCAAATAACAGGGAATATCCAGACTCCAGTAATTGCCCAACACTCAATAAATTGTAGGCTAATAAAGGAACATATTGAACATTATGAAGCAATTTCATATTACCTTGCTCAGTTTTAATACCAATTGTTCCCACTCCTTCTACACACAGCTGCTTGTCATCACCAAGCCTTACTTTGCTCTTTTGAGCCTCATCCAAATTTCTGAACATGGATTTAGTACTTGACATGTGATTTGAGCACCCACTGTCTGATTTGAGCACCCACTGTCAATGTACCACACATTCCCATCCACTTCAGGTGTGCCTTCTCTAGTTAGGAAAAGCTTTTCTTCTGCTGCAATATGTGCATTCTGATCAGACTTATTCTCAAACTGATCTTTCACCTTTTCCCAGCAATTCACCTCCTTATGGCCTGGCTTGTTACAGTAGTAACACTTCATAGGACCCCTTGAAACCTGAGTGTCCTTAGCCTGAGCTTCAGATGACTGGCCAGATGACCTGCCACGCCCTCTTCCTCTGAAGCCTCCCCTTCCTCTTCCTCTTCCTGACCTACTTGACTTGTCTTTGGAGGAGTCACCTTTGGAAACAAATGCCTGCTCCTCCTTCTTCTCTGAGGATCTGTTCACTCTTTCCTCATGAGCTAGCAGTGATCCCATCAAGTCATCAAATGAATATGTTTCTAAATCATTTGATTCCTCAATATCAGTCACCACATAATCATACTTCTTTGTCAGACTCCTCAACACTTTCCCAAGAACCTGCTCATCTGTCATTTTGTCTCCATATGCCCTCATCTGCTGCACTATCCCTGACACTTTAGACAAATAATCTTGCACAGATTCTTTGTCACTCATGAGAGAAGTCTCAAACTCTCTCCTTAGGGTTTGTAGTCTCATTTTGACCTACCTTCTGGTCACCTAGATACTCTGATTTCAAGGTATCCCAGGCCTGCTTAGATGTGGTAGCATATGCAATACGAGAGAATATCCCATCATCCAAGGCCTGCTGGATGATAAACAGAGCCTTGGCATCCTTCTTCCTCGTTTCCTTGAGTGCAGCATCTGGTTCAGCAGACTTAATATCCTGAAATCCATGCTCAACCAGATCCCACAACTCTTGTGACTTAAACAGGGCTCTCATCTTCAATTCCCAGAATTGATAATTTGAACCCTTGAATATTGGCAAATGAGACAGACCATTTGAGCTTGGTCCATTGGAAGCCATGACAAGTCCTAGGATACGAAACCTAAAGACCTGATACCAATTTGTTGCGATTTATTGTGAGGTTTTGCTTAAAACAATGATGAAGAAGGGAGAATTACTTAGCTTTCATTGAATGGAAATGCAATGCATGCTTAAATAGAAAACAACTGTGGTAGCAACTGTTGCCTTGAACCACGACTATGATCATGCCTGAACTATAGGCACACTACTCTGTCAACTACTCCCTCCTACCCATAACTAATGTCCCATTTGGGTAGGGGCACTAGAATTAAGGAATAGAGTTAAATAATGAAAAGTATTGTTTGAGGGTAAGAAAAAGGTGAGTTAAATAATGAAAAGTAATGGGTAAGAGTGAGTTGAGTTGTTAATAATGAAAAGAGGAAAGGGTAGAAGAGTCATAAATATGTCAAATGGGACATTTGTGTGAGTAAACAAAATTGGCAAATGGGACATTAGTTATGGGTAGGAGGGAGTACTACAATTCAGGAAGCGAAAAACTAACATGAAACAGACTGCAACAACTAGTTCCTACACATTAGGAACACTTAATTAATCCTAAACTTTATTTAAATTAATTCTAATAGTGTGCAATCATATCTAGCACACAAGCATTAGTTGAGAGAAAAGGAGAAGATTAACGATTTGTCATCATCAACAACATTGGTTCAATATAAACAGACAAGGATAATTGCAAGTTGCAATCTAGATGACACCATGGCCGATTCTACAATAAGCTGAGTACACGCAGCTTCAGAAGCTGCAAAAAAGGTCGTTTGGATTAGGAAGTTCATTACTGAGCTTGGAGTGGTTTCTAGCATTATTAATGCACTAAATTTATATTGTGATAACAATGGAGCCATTGTTCAAGCAAAGAAGATTAATTAATTTTTAAAACCAAAGAAGTATTACTCCCTCCTATTCACTGTTTTCTTTCCTTTTCATTTTCCCCTAAGAAATAAGGGAGTGGATTTGGACCACACAAAACACACCATTGAATTTGGACCACACAAATCAACCCAAAAAAGGAAATAGGGAAGAAAACCTGAATAACCGAAAAAGGAAATAGGGAAGAAAACCCTGAATAGGAGGGAGTATTTATTTTAACACTATCCCAGCTTGACCCCTCCGTGGCGCCGTCATGTATAATGATGGCTAATTTTATTCACAAAATCTCATTAAAGACACATTATATCCGTCACAAATGAAGACGGATACCATTTCCTCTCACAAAATACCCATCATGGGTGAGTGGGGGAGCACATGGGGGTGCCCACCTTGTCCCCTCTACCCATTTCCTCTCACAAATTACCCGTTGCAAGATCCGACCCGTTTTCAACAAGACTTTTTGAATTTTATTATGATGGCCAAGGAATAAGGATGGCTAATTTTATTATGATGGCCAAGGAATAAGGATAAATAGCTAGTAGGATATGCCTTTATGTATGTAGTAGAGTACTTTCTTCAAAACAATGTGAACTACTCAAGTCAATGATATTTATCGACAACATTGACCTATATATGTACTTTCTCTTTTCCGATCATTTATTGTCCTTTTGTTATTTTAGGGTGTCTCAATCAATTATTATTCTTTTTATTTTAAAAACGAGTTTGATGAGCAATTTCATCATTCAAAATCAATTTATTCCCACTTTCGATCTAATAAGTCTTCCTTGTGACGGGTATATCCGTCACAAGTTTAAGACGGGTCAAGTATCTCCCACTTGTGTAGATAAGACAAGTCTAGGAAATCGCAAAGTGTTTGTCTTTACCTACTCAAGTGGGTAATATTTGACCCGTCATAAGCTTGTGACGGATATGTCCGTCACAAATGAGAATTTGTGCTTTTGTTTAGCACAAATTTACCCCATTCTATTTCCTCGATCTTTGTACCAAAATCAAAGGATAACAATTAACCGGGTTCAAAGTACTACATACTTGACTAGGAACATGTACGTGGCCCCGTATGTTGAACTTGTACAAGATGCATACTGTAAAGCACTTATGTACACGTCCAAGTCCATACTATATATCTTCATGGATATGACAGAAATATGGAATATAAAATCACAAATTCTCATTTGTGACGGACACTATCCGTCACAAATGAATGACGGATACCATATTCTCTCACAAAATACCCATTAAGGGTGAATGGAGAAGCACATGGGGGCTGCCCACCTTTTCCCCTCTACCCATTTCCTCTCACAAAATACCCGTCGCAAGATTCGACCCGTCGCAAGCAAGACCTACTGATATAAAATAGCAAAATGAGCTACACGCCCAGCTACCTCGGGTCAAAACATGCAACCGTAAATTTAAGCAACATCATGTGGATTTAGTATTTGTATGATTATATAAAATTACGTATAAGACAGATTTTATAAGCCTAATTTGCATGCCATGATGCCAAACTAGGAAAAATAATACTCCCTCCTACCCATAACTAATGTCTCATTTGCCAATTTTGTTTACCCACACAAATGTCTCATTTAACATATTTATGACTCTTCTACCCTTTGCTCTTTTCATTATTAACAACCCAACCCACTCTTACCCATTACTTTTCATTATTTAACTCACCTTTTTCTTACCCTCAAACAATATTTTTCATTATTTAACTCTATTCCTTAATTCTCGTGCCCCTACCCAAATGGGAAATTAGTTATAGGTAGGAGGGAGTACAAGTATATTGTTTATTACATCTCTTTCTGCGAAGCAGCTAATAGACGGAGGCAATTCAAGCAAGATACACGACTATTTAATCATTATTACGACATTATTATAACATTATCGTATCGTCGTGTACGGAGTATATATATAAGTAGTTCGTTTTTATTTGTGTGCTTGATTATTTCATGCTCAACTTAACTAATTACCTCCTAAGCACTAGGTAAAATGGTAGCTCTAGATCAAAAGCAGTTGGAGAAGGGTCCATCGAGATCGAGTCAAGTTCAGATGAACGTAGACAATAGCAAAGCCGTAGGAGGATGGCTTACCCTACCTTTTATTATAGGTCTATATCTATATTATCACTTGTATATAAGTTTATATTATTTATGTTATAGGTGCGTGAAAATATAGTCATGTGATATCTTGTAAGTACTGACGGTTATTGTGTGCGTGAAATTGAGTTTCAGTAACATTACTTTATACGTGCATCATATAAACCCTATAAGCACGTGTAGTATAACATGGTTGCGCTACGCCATTTTCAAACATGGGGTTCGATGATTATCGTAATAATATTGCAAATAGATAAAATTGTTTCTATGATTATAGGGAGTATTAATTAACTTAGTTATTTGGTTATGTTTAACTCTTAATGCAGGAAGCATAATTGGGTTATCTTTGGCGGCAGGAAGCTGGTATGCAAATCTAACAATGTTTCTAATGCGAGAATACAACATCAGCCAAAATGTAGCTGTAAAAATCAACGAGATAATCAACATTGGAGTGAATGTGTTCCCCATCGTCGGAGCCGTCCTTTCAGACTCCTTTTTTGGATCATTCTTGCTCATCAATCTTGCATCTTTTGCATCCTTATTGGTAAACTCATTATTTGGTGCACAATATTAGCTATATTTAGAAGGGATTTCGCTTATAAGTTGTGATGGTATTAATTCAAATATTTTCGGTGTTTTCAGGGTATAGTAATGTTAGGCCTATCAAGCATACTCCCGTCCCTTAGGCCTCTTCCGTGCATCAATACTATGAATTTCGCCATCAATGCAACTTGTGATACTCCATCAATTAATCAATACGCATTCCTGATCATCGCGCTCTCGCTAGCCACACTTGGGTTTGGGTGCACAAGGTTCATGCTAAGCTCTCTTGGAGCATACCAATTTGACAAACCAGAGCACCCTCGAATTTTCTTTAATGTCTATGTCTTGGCTTATGAAGCTTGCTCGGCTATAAGTTATGGAGTAATTGCATTAATAGTACAAGATCAGCAAGAAAGATGGGCAGTTGGATTCGGAATTGGGATTGGAGCAAATGTGATTGCCGTAATACTCTTTTTATTGGGTTCGAAATATTATCGACATATTACTTCCCAACCGAATCCCTTCATTAGCATGGTACATGCCCTTATTTCCGTCACCATAAGCAAAATCAAAGTGGCTCTAACCAAGGATCATCGTATCTATGATGATGCACAAATCTCTAATCACTTGAACTTTAGGTATCTATTCAGACTTTTTAGACTAGATTATTATT
>JAGPOY010003925.1:0-12529 GCA_018983105.1 Silene uniflora | reverse complement strand
GAAGTGACCCGACCCGATAATGACCCGAAACCGACCCGACCTGACCCGAAAGGGTATGCTGACCCGACATGACCCGACCCGACTGACCCGATTGCCACCTCTAACTCCGACTCCTTTGCCTAGCTAGACATTAAGTTTGAGGTAAGCATCAGACTTCAGCAATCGATGACACACGAAATTTCTATCTTGGTAAAAGAGCTTTTATTACTCCTTCCGTTCGGTTGAATTCCATAAATTAAAATACACCTCATATATATTAAACAAACGTATGAAATTTAATAGAATGGAGGAAATATAATATATTTATTAGTTGTGAGTGTATATATTAGAGTTTTTATACAACACTGTCAGATAATAGATGAGGGATTATAACTGAATGCGTGAGTATTATTGATAAACTGATTACAATATATAGAAGACTATCTTACGGAATACTCCGAGAATATTTCTCAGTATAATATCCTACCTATAATATATTATCTAATGATAATATATTTTCCTAATATAATATATCTAATATAATATTCTCTAATACACCTCCTCAGTCAAAGCGGCAGTTAACGAGTTGACGAACACTTTGACTGGACAAAAACATATAGATATATAGATGATGATGCCGTGGTAGATAACCGAGTTAATCGTTGTCGACGCTTGAACCGGATGTAGAGCCTTGAGCTTGTCTTGATCATGCCATTAGAAGAGCCACACCGAATAACACGAATAAAACTAATTGTGCACGAGAGTCGAAACAGCTCGTGAGACACAACACTAAAACGTCAAGGTGCACGAGGGCCGAAGCAAGCTCGTGAGACACCGACAATATAAAAAACAAAACAAATGGTGCACGAGGGCCGAAGCAAACTCGTGAAACACCGTAACTGTGAGGGCCGAAGCAAACTCAACAGTACAAACAAAAGAAAAATAAAAACAACAATACTAAACAAAAGACAAAGGCACACGTCCGAGAGCTCTTCGATCCCGAGGCAGTCAAGGTTGGCGATGCGGGTCGTAGCCGGCAGAGTCATACCACCCGGCCCATGAGGCAGGGGTGGTTGCTGGGGAGAACCTGAGGCAGAGAGGGAGAAGGCGAGGGAGAAGGCGATGACGGGACGTGGCAAAGGTTTGGCGGTGGCGGTTGCCGAAGCAACATGGCAGAGAAGGCTTGCCGTAGCAACAGAGGACAGCGACAAGTATGAGATCGGTTTTAGCGGGGATGGAATCAACTCGGTGATATCGACGGAGGACCACCAACTTGAAGCACGGAAGGGGTAGAGAAATTTATTGATAATATTTAATCCTAATCCTAATATAATAATATAGGCGGCCTAGGGTGATGGTATGGTGGATGATGGCTATGGAGATGGTGCCATGGCAGGGAGATGTGTGGTCCTGTTAGGGATGTCATTGGGGCGGGGCGGTGGTGGATATATGCTCCCCCGTACCCATACCCACCAAGGAGAACTCGTACCCATCCCCGCCCCACCACCCGTGGCGGGTACAAGTTTCCAAAACCATCCCCGCCCCACCACCCGTGGCGGGTACAAGTTTTCAAAACCATCCCCGTCCCGTGGCGGGTACAAGTTTCTCAAAAGTTAATTTAATCCTATTATTTTGCATTTTTTTTGCATTTATCTTTATAAGTCTAGTTTTTCACCAAAAAGTTAGTAAAAGGCTTTATAAAATAGTTAATATTAACATTATATCTTAATTATAACTTAATAAGATTAAAAAAATTGTCATAATTGTACTAATTTTTTTAAAGATTGGCTGATAGGCGGGTATGAGGCGGGTAAGATGCAAAACCCATCCCCGCCCCATTACCCATGGCGGGTACAATTTTCGTACCCACACCCGCTCCACCACCCGCCAAAGGTCTACCCATCCCCGCCCCAACTGGGGCGGGTGCGGGGCAGTATCCACTTGTACCCGCCCCAATGACATCCCTAGGTCCTGTGTAAAGGGCGATTCGCTATGGGTTGACGGTTGGTTGGTGAATGTTACGGGATGGAGAAAGATATTGGGGAAGGTGGGGCCTAAATTATTATTTTATTGAAAAAGCAAATTAAATTGCAGTCATACTATTGAATTGTGCGCATGACGTGTTACTAACGAATACGGGATACCCGCCGGAGATGGTATAAGACCGCCATCTCCGGCCGGTGGTTTAGACCACGAGATTGTTGCAGGCGGAAGCTTTTTGAGAGGAACAATTTTAGGCTGATACCATGTCAGATAATAGATGAGGGATTATAACTGAATGCGTGAGTATTATTGATAAACTGATTACAATGTATAGAAGACTATCTTACGGAATACTCCGAGAATATTCCTCAGTATAATATCCTACCTATAATATATTATCTAATGATAATATATTTTCCTAATATAATATATCTAATATAATATTCTCCAATAAACACTAAACTCTCAGAATAAGAAAACTGTAGGAGTTTTAGTAAGAAACACACACACAATAATAACGATAGGAATTGGAATAATAAATAGGATACAATATTTACGAGGTTCAACAAAATGGTTATATATCCTCGCAATAGTTGCTTTAGAAATTTTATTAATAGCTCACACTATAATACAATGATGTGATGTAAACACGAGGATACAAAACTACATAGCTTTCCTCTTCTTTTATTGCTAATGCTAAGTTATAACTCCACACCTAATAAGTACATATAAAACTCTCACATTGATATTTTGTAAGCAATGAAAAGCAAGTTTCTTTACACTTCATTCTCGTATGTTTCTCATGAACACATATCTTGAACACATATCACTCCACAATGGAGAGATTAATTTCTGGTCTTCCACCTCCGAAGTTTACTTTTCCCACCTAATGCAACCATGAGTCAAGGGTACTACCATCCTCGACCCTTCATTATTCAAGTTTGTTCCCATGGCAATGCTTCATTCTACGTTTTTTGAAGCATGCACTCCTACCTAAACAAAAGACCCTTACGTACTTTATCACAGTGCTGACAAATCTCACCCTCATACCCATTTTAAGACATGCGTTAAACTCAGTCTTAAGGACTTGTTTCAGACTATTAATCACTTTAGTTAGTTTTTAACGTGATCAGAATTGGTAGAATCAAGTTGAAACCAAACTTAAAATGGGAATTACATTAGTTGTTAACCGCATATTAAGAGATACTCAACGTTAACAATGTAGCTAAAATAATATTACTTTATATATATCGCCCAAAAGTATTATAAAGATTCAACTTTTTATCAATAAAAGCCTTGGTATATGTTAAATAAACTAATTTTATCACCCGTGAAAATCACGGAATCGTCTAAGGTATGCGATAATGATTAAATTTCAAAATTTGTATTACAAGGAATTTTAAAATTCACATAAGTTAAATTATAATGTAATGAAATAAATTAAAATTTTATAGAATATCAAAACGCAACGTAAGATCGATCACCTCGTGAATAATTCATGATAGATCGTATACTAAAATTACGGGCATCGACATGTTAACGTAAATACCGGAATCCAAAAAACTAAATAAGTCAAGTATGTGTAGAGTGTTATTTTTTTAAAGGTAAAATGACGGAAAAAAAAAAACAAATACTAAAACAAAACATACAATTGAAAAGGAAAAAAAAACCAGTGGTCTTTGTCATCAATTTTGTAGTTAGTCTCCAACACGAAATTGTTTAAGCAATCCTAATGTTTCATTTCTCCTATAGACTTCTTTCTGCAATGAATCACCCCTATAAAAAAAAGTAACTTAATAATTAGTGTGGAGTAACTGACAAAATAGTGGAATTTGTTTTATGCAATATTATCGTTATTAACTTAAGTTTCTTAAATAATGAAAGAAAGAGAGAATGAGAATCAATTCGTGGAGATGTAACTATATATATTTACCTTTGAAAATCTGAACATTACAAATCTTGATAGTCCCTAAATGCGAACAAAATAAACACATACGTGAAATTAAAAATGTGATGAATACTTTATTACCCAACAAAACTTCCATAAAAAAAGTAGGACACAAACAATTCAACTAACGATAGGGATCACAAAAATGTTGCCTTACAAAATTTTGCCATCCATCAAAAATATATAAACAATCGATGATTGTTTTATGACTTTTGAATATCCCCTTTTCATTACTATCAAATTTAATATAGAATAAATATTGAGCAAAGTTCATGACTTTTAAGCTTCATTTTTTTATTATTATGAAATTTAATATAGACATTAATATTATAATAAAGATGTTTGCTTATTTATGTTCTAAATTCTACTTTAGGATAAAATTTTTATGAGACCGTTTTTTTTTTTTACCGCAATATTTTCTCAATTTTTAAGTCACAAGTATTTAGCTATTTTTAAGTTCATCCCATAAATTTGTAAAGATTATTTTGTAGGATAATATAGTTACTTTTAATGGTCTCATTCAAAATAAAAAGTACTCATATTATCATAGAAATAGTCCAATTTATCGGTGTTTATGTGATATTTTTTTATTAAAGAAAATGATATATAAGTATATAACTGACGTACACCTACTCAAATAGGCTTTTACTTTTTTATGCATATCACTAATTCAGTTATTATTCAATGTGTATTTTTTTTTCGTAAGAATTATCCGTCAATATTGTATTGCCATTTGTCACTAATCTAATATAATAATATAATCAAATACTAAATACAAATTAATAGTAAAAATAGACAGGGAGAAAAATTTAATGTTTTAAGTAGTCTTTTAAATTATATTGTATAAATTGATAATAATATGTGGATTATGATTGCCATGTCACATTTACTTTGCCATGTCACATTTAATTTGTCATCATGTCAAGGTACCCTTTTAATTATATTATATATTACTCCATATTGTATTATTGTTAGTAAAACACCTTATTTTAGATGTCCGCACAAGGCCTCAATTTTTATTAAGACGCTTCTGCATCACGTTAAGAGCGACCATATTTTTACCATAAATTATTTATACCCAAAATAAACTGCCAAGAAGATTTTGTTATGAATGACTTGATCGTCAAATTTACGTGTAACGTGATACCCATAGGACAAGAAATTCGTGACCAATTACAATGGTAATTTTTGCAATTACCACATATTGGATAAATTAAATAATCTCTCGACAAATGATTACTTATGCTTACTTTAGAATGTCATTGTCTTATCTCCAGCTCATCAAAATTATTTCAGGCTCCAATGATTTAATTAAGAATATAACGTAATGTTGCCAAGCTCATTTTTCTTCTATGCAGTAATAGCAAAGCAAAAGCCCCGCCGTCGGAGGAATTGTATCTGATACTGAAGAATCGCAAATTTTAATTTTGGCTATTACATACTCCATATGAATATAAGATGCATTGCAATATCTCCGCGGCTAGCGACAAATTTAAGGTTGAGAAAATGATGTATTAGTTCTACTACTACTGGCATTTAATTTATATGATCAGTTATAGAGTGTGTTGATGCATAAACTAGATTATCACCAACATTACTTGTTTATTATGCTGTTACTCGTGTCCCTCATATATTACTTATGAAGATCCTTTATTATTTGAACTACATATTCTACTTACGAGTCTAAGTATCATCATCGAGCATCAACTTAGATATGTATGGAGTAGTATATATGTAGCTAAAGTTGGTCTTCTATACAGTGAAATCTATAATAGGTTTCTACTCGATTGGGTGCCCGGCTATGCCCGGGCTACTTTTATTTACCATTTAAATTTTATTTTCTATGAAATATGATTCGTTAAATTAAATTTGGTTCACATCTCCTGTGTTGGGTGCCCGACTACACGTTCACCTCTCCCGTTGTTAATATGATTACTTTCACTACATCCCGTGTTAATACTATTATGTTCACTACTTATTCGGTTACTGTTGTTTGTATAGCTATTCATACTATTTTTACGGTTAACCCGTTAGTTAATTTAAATAAACTAATACTCCGTATTTTCTTAAAATCGAATTATTAGTTAATTTTTCATACTCTCTCCGTTGTTCCTAATATGACTTTCACTACATTTGTTGTCAGACTTGTCACTACTATTACGTTCACTTCTTCCGCTGTCATTATTTTTTCTTTGACTACCCCCGCATTTATTATTGTTAATTTTACTACTCCCGTTACTGCTACCCTGACTTTCACTACTCCCGTTGCTATTATTGTTGCTTTTACTACCCACGTGGATGATACCTTAAATAAATTTGAAATATTATTGTATTGGAATATTATTTAAGAATAATAATTATTATTTACTAATTAAATTACAATAATATAATGAATTATGGAATATATTATATTTTTTGGAAATTTGAATTGATTTACTTATATTTTAATATTTTCCAACATATAACATATACTTATTTATACTTTAAGGAAACTCGCCATATTCTAATATTCTCTAAATTTATACTTTTAACCAAAATTATATAATATTTACATTGAAGTCCCTTGTTCAGGTCCGTCACACAGCGCTAGCGATTAAAAACAATATAGTATAATTAAGTTGTATAGATTTATTTAACTGCATTGAAGTCCCTTGGTTTCTGGAATTAATATATAGTATTGATTGATAGTAATATTAATTACTCCCTCCTACCCGCATCTATTGTCCCATTTGGGAAAAAGTGGAAAATTTATGGAATTGAATAGAATAATAAAAAGTAATGTATAGGGGTAAGATAATAGGAGAGAGGGTGATATGAAATTGAATAGAATAATAAAAAGTAATGTATAGTTGGGTGAGTTGGGGGTAGTTTAGTCCAAAAAACACATGGGGAAAAGCAAATGGGACATTTTGATGGGTAAAGAATTTGGGCAAATGGGACATTAGATATGGGTAGGAGGGAGTATTTGTTACATTCGGTGTGTCATCTCATTATACACAAAACAAGTAAGGACATTGGATTTGAGGTAAAAGTTATATATTAACCCAAAATCTAAATAAAATAAGAACGAATAGTTGAAATATCCTTGCTTTATCAGACCATCTTATACGAGGAAAATGATCATCTGCATTACTTTTTGGTCCATTTCGTCTCACAAGGATTATTTTATTATATATTTCACTCTCACTCATTTACTTTTTCTTTCTCACATAAATTTACAACCATCCGATCGAACCCAGAATTAATCCGGGCCATTAAGAAGTAACGGACCTCCATTTCTTTTTGAGAAATGAAGAGGATCCTTACTCCTTATAGCAGGTGTACCTTAAATACTTGGGTTAATTTATGGGAATAATCCAATTTATTACCGAACATCTCAAAATAATCCCAACTATTATTTAACCTAGAATAATCTGATTTATACGAGTTAAGGGTAAGATTAGTACCTGAACTTTGCTTTCTTTTATAGTTAAGTGACTGAACTTTCTAAATTTACGGTTGAGTGACTCAAACTTAACACCGTTAACTTTTTTTTATGTTAAATCGACTTATGACAAAGTCATATTGGAGTATACGCATCAATATCTTTAAGCTTGATCAAGGTTAATTCATCCTCAGTTCCTCACCATTGGGTTATATTGTTGCTGTCACTAAATCAATTATACAAGTTATTATAAGATATCTAAAATCAGAATCCCCTAATTATATTGGGCGTTTAATTAATCCAAATGCATAAAGGTAAATCACAAAGATGAAAAAAAATCAAATATACAAAAAACTAAGCACTTTCTTTATCTTGTATTGATCTTGATGAGTTTTGCAGCAAGTTGTACGATTGAAGCTTTTCTATTGGTTTTCAATGTTTTTGATGGGACTTTAGGAAGGGGTTTTCTATTTCTTGCTAAGATGGTTTAGGTTTTGATAATGTATTGCTGCGTTTTACACTTGATTCTCCCGCCCTTTTCATGTATAATATGGGTCTAATTATTCATTATCTATGAAAGGTCAGTTAACGGTGTTAAGTTTGAGTCACTTAACCGTAATGTTAGAAAGTTTAGTCACTTAACTATAAAAAGAAAAGCAAAGTTCGGGTGCTAATCTTACCCATAACTCTGATTTATACCATCATTTATCTTCTACTCCGTATTAGTCTAAGTGAAGTAGGTTACTACTTCTTTAATCATCTGAAAAACCCATTTACGTCACTTCCACCGCCATCTTCTTCAACAACACTCTGCCATTAATTTATCTTTCCTCAACTTCATTATCCCCAACATACGTACTCATCACCATAAAACTCCTCTTTGTAATCGATTTCGGCGTCATATATAATCATCCCGACATCCCCAATTTACTAAATGAATAGGTGATTCTACATTTTTTCCCGCCTAATGATATTAACTTTTAATTGGGCCTTTAATTTTGCATTCACTTCTAATTGGGCCTTTAATTTTGCATTCTACTAAACACACTGTGGTCCAAATATGCAAGCTCAAAAATTACAATACAGAATAAAACGTAAAAAAGAAGTATAATGTAATCATTGCTGTAATTAAATTATTTCATCCTCTCTTTACTAAAAGATTAGAAACGCTGCCTAAAAAACTTTAGCTATAATTGTGGGCTTAATTTTGGAAGTTAATCTATGAGTATCCATTGTTCCAAATATCTTCTCAAATATTCTGACTTATATTATAAAATATTTTCCTTATCTATACAAATTTGACTGACATTATTATTAATTTATAAAGTGTAAGTTCTTCACTTTTTTGTATGGAGAAACAAAAAATCATTAGTTGTTTATGTTAAACCGACAATCTTATTTTCAATAACTCTTTTAAAAAGTCTTAGTTAAACTATTTATTCGAGCTAAAAATGTTAATTTTTTAATTCTACCTCTTACTAATAAATATAAAAAATTATTGATTTTTACAGTTAAATTTAGAATACAGGTAAATACTATTAATTTAATAGTTAAATTTTCTATACGAAGCAATATAAGGAAAAAAACCGCGCTTTTGCGCTGAATCTAAGCTAGTCTTTTTCAATTGATTAAAACCTAATCCCCTTCACCTCCTTAACTCCTAAAATTTCCAGATCTATTCATTTCATTTTTCAATGTGATGTGAATATATGCTTTTAATATGCAAATTGCAAAAATACGTGATACGGGGAGGGAATGTGTGATACGGTTTCTGGAGGAGAGATTTACAGGCCTAATCTAAAAAACAGTCCAATAAGCCACCATTATTGTGTACTTCATTGAAAAACATGACAAGTTTGGAAGAACATATTTGGGAAAAAATAAAGGAAGATTTTTTAAAATAAATAGAGGAAGAAAAAAAAGAAACTAATGGAGGAAGAAAAAGGGGAGTTACATGCCAGTATCTCGTTAATAGATACCACTGATCTTCTCATTCAAAGGGGATGTATCTTGTTAATATAGGCCCTCTCTGTAAATGTTGTACAGAAAGTGCATGCACGTCATTTGTTCTTTACATGCCAGTATTCAGCTGTTATCCTTGCTTCTAGTATTGCCTGGACTGGTGTTAGAGTGTAGGCTACTCAACTTGTCACTCTGCTAGTTTGGACTCATGCTCTGAAATGGAGAAAAAAAGGGAAAATGAAGTGGTTGGGTTGCTGCCTTGCTACTAGTGTACTGTATTTGGAGGGAACGAAACAGAAGGCTCTTTGAGGGGTATGAAAGGGACGCTGGAAATTCAGGTTATTGTAAGTACAATACTTATACATAGAATAAAACTTGATATACTTGAGGAAATTGTAAAGGCCTTAAATAGATAGGCAATTCTTTACCATTTTAGTGGTGTTTTGTAAGAACTCTCTCATGTATGACTTTTTTGACATACATGAGAAATATCTTTCTTGCAAAAAAACTGGTGATAACAAGTTAATAAGAGGAAGAAAGCAATACAAAAATAAATGTTATAAATGGATTATTTTGGGTTCAACAATAGTTGAGATTATTTTGAGAAGGTGGGTGATAGTTTGGATTATTCTCATCAATTAACCCTGAACATTTCCGTCAAATAATAATACAGAATCAATCCACCTATCATCACCGAACATCAACTTAGATATGTACGAAGTAGTATAGATGTAGCTAAAGTTGGTCTTCCATGTATTAGTGAAATGTATAATAAGTTTCTATAGTAATATTAATTATTGGTTACATTCGGTGTGTCTCATTATACACAAAACAAATAAGGACATTGGATTTGCGGTAAGAGTAATAATATATTAACCAAAAATTTAAATAAAATAAAAATGAATATTTTAAATACGTTTGCTTTATCAGACCTTCGAATTCTTATATCAGGTGTACCTTAAATATTTCTGTCTAATAATAATACAGAATCAATCCACCAAAGGACAAACAATGAAATCAGAATTGAGTAATTGACGCTACATCCTCATTAGTCATTCCTCAATCATAGCTGACTATTCCGATCCTAATCAATCACCTTCCCCAAATAAATAAATTTCTTTCCCAAATTAAATTTGCTCTTTAATGTTCCCAATCCAATGTTTCTTTCGTAAATCTTCAAATATGATTTCCCAAATCAATTCCCTCACAAACTCATTCCAAATTTACAATTAGAGAGATTATAATTAAAGCTTTGAAATATTGTTAGTTTCAATTGCCCATTAAAAGCTCAGATTTACACTTGAGTTTCAAAGAGGTCGACATAGGTGATATTTCTTCATAATTTTTATTGTTTATTTGCTTTATTTTTTGTGACTAGGCTGCTTAATTTCTAGTGCATCTTCAATTTTGTCTTTATTTTTCTCTTATATTATTGACTTATTATTATTATTATTATTTTTTTTTGGCAGAAAAGCTTGGATCTATATATCAAGAAATAATCAGAATATACAAGATCCGGGCCACTCTTTCCTACAAAGGAGACCGGGAAAGTCCCCTAAAGTAAAAAAAAAAAAAACAAATACACCTTCCAAAAAAATAACCTAAGAAAGCCTAGAACCATACACTAGAACCATACATTCGTAAAATTAAAGCTTTCTTAATTTGGACACTTAGAACAAACGTACATGACTTAGTCCCCTTAAAAATTCTATCGTTTCTTTCCCTCCACAAAAAGTATATGCTGGCCATTAAGCTTGCTTGTTGCAAACAAGTTTTCCTTATGGAGATGAAATCTTGAGTAATCTGAGCCAAAGAAGATGACCTCCAGGAGATGTGTAACCAAGTACCCAATCCATTCAAAATTTCCTTGGAATAAGAGCACTAAAAAAATAGATGTTGCATATCTTCACTCTGACATTCACACAAAACACATCTATTGACAAAAAGTAGACCTCGACGAATCAGATTATCCACAGTTGGGAGTCCATTTTGCATTAGCCAACATTCCTATAAAAGAGTGCTTTGGATGACAGCTTTTACAGTGAACCAAAGAGTACCAATTGACAGGAGTCCTACGCACTCGAATGTGATCATACATAGCATTAGTGTCATACCTCATATTATGAGTACATCTCTCAAGCAATATAAGTGCCTGATCAGAAGAACCTGCAATCCCAAGCAAGAGATCTTTCATTTTAACCACATTATTCCAGTACCATGAATTAGTGATACTGGATTTAGCCATCCAAATATCACTACTTTTCAGTACATAAGCATGTATCCATCTTGCCCAAATACCATGAGGTTTGTAAATCAATTTCCAGATCCATTTTACCATTTGTGCACCATTCCAGCTTAGAACCTCCTTGATACTAATTCCCCCTTCTATTTTAGGAGAGCATAACATCTGCCATTTCAGGAAAGTATGCTTCCTACCACCTTCAGCTGTCCCCTAAACAAAGTCCTTACATAGCTTGTTGATTTTCTTGGCAATGCCATTGGGAAGCAATACACTTGCACCCCTGAAATTGTTAAGGCCAAAGATAACAGAATTCACAAGTAGAGTTTTACCTGCATAGCTCAGACTTTTATTTGCCCAATGCAGAATTCTTGCCCTAATTTTATCCAAAAGAGGTTGATACATATCTTGAGTAATTCTTGCATTGAAAAGTGGCAGCCTCAAGTACCTGAAAGGAAACTCACCAACACTAAAACCAGTTTCAGCCAAAATAAGGGCCCTGATGTTAGCAGGCACTCCCCCAAAATAGAGGTCAGTTTTAGCAGGATTCGCATGCAAACCAAAAAGATCACTAAAAAAATCAAGGCAATTAGCAACTGCTTTAACTGAAGGCAAGTCTCCTCTAGTGAAAACTAGCAAGTCATCAACAAAAACAAGGTGTGTAAGGTTCAACTGAACACATTTAGGGTGATAAGAAAAGTTATTAGCTCTAGGAAGCCTTCTGAGGAGCCTAGACAGCACCTCCATACAATAACAAAGAGATAGGGGGAAAGGGGATCCCCTTGTCTCAAGCCACACTTCCCAGGAAAATAGCCTTCTACCCCTCCATTGATAAGTAGAGAGTATTGAGGGGAATTTACATAAGCCATTATCAAATCAACAAAGTGTGAGGAAAATTTTAACATCAGCATACTTTCTTTGAGAAAATTCCAGTTGACGGAGTCGAAGGCCTTCCTAATATCTACCTTTAGCAAGCATCTAGGAGTGAGATAGG
>JAGPOY010003924.1:0-12569 GCA_018983105.1 Silene uniflora | reverse complement strand
GAGTTTTTACGACTTTCGCTAGAAATCGGTTTTATCAAAGTAAAATGTTCAAATAAAGTTTGAATTACTTTTAAACAACCTTAAAACATTTCAAATGATTACTTTACTCCAAAATAAAATAAAATTATATTTCATCATATTATTATTATTTTCGATAATTAATTATTTAAATTAAAATTAATTAAAATATTACTTTTAATGCGAAAATAAAGGTCTTGAAATGACGGGGTGTTACAATCAGAGTTGTAGAACTATTAAATCTATTTTACATAAATTCTGCACGATTTCTGACAATTTGTTAATTTCGACAAATCAACTTTTCAGTGCACTAGAAACATTGACCGCGCACTTCGTGGGTCTTTTAGAGGTATTCTTAATATGAACGAAGAAGCTCATTTGGGTAAGTACTTAGGGTGTCCTCTAATTGACGGCTGAGTGACTAAAAATATGTTTGAATGTATTATTAATTCCTCATGCGCTCAATTAGCGAAATGGAAAGCGAATTCGTTATCTCAAGCAGGTCGACTAGTTGTTCTTGTTAATGCTAACTTAGCCGCGAAGGGAACCTTTCAAATGCAAAGTTTCCTCCTTCCATCTAATATCCATAAAAAAATAGACAAAATTAATAGAGATTTTTTATGGAATAAGAATCCTTCCCAACGTTCCCCTAATTTAATTGGTTGGCATAAAGTTTGTTTACCAAAGTCGCTCGACGGTTTAGGATTTAAATCTTCTGAAATAGCTAATAAAGCTCTTCAAATGAAACTTTTATGGAAAATTCTTATGGAAAAGGATAATATATGGGTCAAACTGGTAACAAAGAAATACTTAAGAAATTGTTCACTTTTTGAACATAAACCTAATTCAGTTTGCTCTTGACAATGGCGTAAACTCATGAGTATTCGGGATATGTTTAGAAAGGGATAGAGATGGCAAGTAAGTAATGGTAGCAATATCAAATTTTGGACTGGCAATTGGGTTTTTCCTTATCCTCTTGCTAGAAATATTCATGATCATAGTAACCTTGATTTAAATATTTTGGTTAGAGATTTCATAACCCCTGATAAACAATGGGATGTCAGTAAGTTATCTGATGTAGTAAATATTGATATTATTAACCAGATAACTAATATTCCATTACTGCACAATGATTTTCCAGATACTCTTATTTGGGGGTTGTCTGTGGATGGAAATTTCTCTACTAAAACAGCGACATGGTTAGCCCAAGGCCTGTTCGACAGAAATATTGACAAATGTGAATTTTACTGGATTTGGAAACTGAATGTTCCTCCAAAATTGAAATTTTTTCTTTGGAAAACTTGTGTTGATGGCCTTCCTATGAAAAGTAGGCTTCTAAGAAATCATATAATTGTTCCACCTCAGTGTGTCTTCTGCAATCATCCAATGGAAGATAAAAATCATTTCTTTTTCAAATGTTCCTTGATTGGTTCTGTTATCCAGGACGTGAACATCATTAACGCTAACGAATTGTTGGCAATATATTATAATATGGCAAGCCAAAGTTTTATAGCAAAACTTAATCATCTTAAAATTCTAATTCCAAATGCCGATTTCATTAAGATTGTGTTTATTTGGTGGAATGCTTGGTTTCACAAAAATGACATTATATTTAATAATGTGTATATGGATATAAGCAAACTTATTGCTTTATGTAATAATAGCATTAAGACCTGGAATGAGACTAGTTATAAGGATCTCAACAATCCTGAGAATGACGAGTCAAGTAGAAACACTTCTAATAAGGAAGAAATATGGTGGTAGAAACCTACAAACGGTTTCCTAAAGCTAAATTTTGACGGATCGAGAATAGAAGGCAATAAAGCTGCTTTAGGGTATTCTATATGAGACCATAATGGTAACGTCGTTTTGTTGGGTGCAAAAATATGCTGATCCAATAGCATTCTTGTTGCGGAAGCTCTCTTTTTAAAAGAAGGCATTTTAGCAGCTAAATATTTAGGAATCTCAAAGTTAATTGTGGAGGGTGATAATTTATGTGTTATTAACTCAGTTCGTAATACTTGGCAAATTGCTTGGAAAATTTCTAGTATTATTAAAGATGTGAAATTAGACATTCATTTTTTCGATGAAGTGATAATTAAACATTGCTTCCGTGAAGCCAACAAGTTTGCTGACTTCATGGCTTCTGTTGGACATTCGTGTCCAACTCTTTCGAGGTGGTTTGAAAGCCGGTGGCTTCAACTTACCTCGCTTATCCGAAAGGACGAGATAGGTTGGTCCTATCCCAGAGGATCAATCTAGTTTTCTTACCTTAAAAAAAAAAAAACGACACAGTCACAGAGGATAGTGACCTTCCCCCATCTAAATCTCATGATTCATGTGGAGAACAAAATGAACAACGCAATAATAATCATCGTTGGTTCTATGATATGAGTTTCGATTTGAAGAAGGCTAATGAATCAAAACATCCACCAAAGCCTAAACAGTCTTTTAAGACTAAGGCTCCCCCAAGACAACCTGATAAACCACGTCAACATAAAACCAAAAATCAACCAAACTCGGTTCCAAGACAAACCTACTTGTTTCCTAGACGAAAGATAATGAGACAAGTTTGGGTTAGAAAAGATTTAGTTTATAGAGTGACTAACGTCAAAGGACCCAACTTAGCTTGGGTACCTAGAAACTGTATCTAATCATTTTTTCAGGTTGTGGTGAAAGAAAATAATCTAGGTACCTTGATAGTGGATGTTCAAGGCACATGACTGGAGATGTTAATTTATCTCTTTCACTTGAGCCCTTCGACGAAGTTAAAGTTACATTTGGTGACAACAAGAAGCGTAAGGTTATTGGCGTTGGTAAAGTTGGCATATCATCTTCTCATGCAATTAGTGATGTGTATCTTGTTAGTGGACTCAAGCACAATTTGATGTGGTTGCATTTTAAAGGTTATAGCTATTCCTACTGTAACTTTAGGCTGCATTTTAAAGGCACGGTTTTATTATTTTAAAATCAATTTTCGAAAGATAAATTTTTTTAAAAATGTTTCGAAATCATGTGTGTATATGATAGAGATTAAATACGGGTTGTTATAATGAATGATTTACATCATCCTATTGGTTAGTAAAACGGCTTATGAGTCGTTATGCTACCTAGGGTTTGTTAAATTATCTTAACCTAACCCTAATCCATATATTGAAATTTTGACCTAGGGTTTCGGTCGAATGGGCTCTAGGAGCCGTTCGTTTTTGTCGAAATAATTCCCTATGCAAGTAAAATATCAAAGTGAATCTAGAATACATTGCTACAAGATAATTTTATCTTAAACAATTATTTAGATTTATTTTGTTTACTTAATCAAAATAATATAAGGATTAAATTAAATTAAGAAAAGAAAAGATTTGATTTTATCTTACGTACTTAATTTAAATATCTTATAGATTAAAATATAAGGACATAAGATTTGTTTTCTTATGGAGAAAGCAAGTGAGCCGCACAGCTTCACTAGGGTTTCGACCTAAACCCTATTTCTCTTCTCTACTATAAATACACATGATGTTCATAAACTTAAACTAGTTTTTCGAAATATAAAATTTCCTTGCAAACATTTTGTGACAAAATTCCAATCGAGTAATTTATTTGTTTTGCATTTGAAATTTTTTTACGAAAAGTCGTGCTCTTAAAATTGCTTATTATTTCTTAAGGTTACGTTATAAGATAATAGTACTTAAGCATTGTTTCTTACTCGTTCAATTGTGTGAACAACTAGAAGAACAATCAAGTGCTTTCTTAGTAACTTAAGATAGTCGAATCGAATATCGAGTGATATTCAAAGTGAGTTATAGCTAGAGTTAGTTATATGGGTGGGTTGATAATTTTGTAATGCGGAGAAAGGTACTAAAATTATTAATCGAGAATAGTCGACGTAGGCTTAGACGTGTGAAGCTGAACCACTTCAAATATTGTGTGTCTTTGCAGTTTTTATTTTCGTTCATTTCATTACGTTCATAAATCAATTAGTTAATTAATTAAAGTTTAATTAATAAACTTTAAGTAGTTAATTATTTAGATATAAAATAAAAAGTGGGCATAAGTTTTTAAATACTCAATTCGCCCCCCCTCTCTAGTATTTCGGGATCGATAGACTCTTCATTTGGTATCAGAGCCTCGTGCTCTTGACTGCCTAACGGAAAGAGGCTGATCCATCTATCTTTTTATTTTATTTTTATTTCGTTGCCTAAAACGTGTGAAATGGATTCCAAGTATCTTAAGTGTCCTATCTTTGATGGGAAGAATTATAGACTATGGAAAAACATGATGACACACTACATAAAAAGGACATGATTGGGAGTGCTGGAAGATCGTTCAAAACGGCCCAAACAAAATTTTGGTCGTTGGATCTACTGAAGGCACTACCTATGAGAAAAAAGAAGAAAACTATATCGAGGCTGATTACAAGAAGGCTGAGAAAAACTCGAAAGCGATAAGCCTGTTGCAAAACGGCATGACATCGATCGAATTCGATCGTTTTTCTTCTTGCACTTCGGCCAACGAGATATAGGATGGTCTTGAGTTGGCCTATGAAGGAACGTCAGCTGTTAGAAAATATCGTATTGACTTGCTGATTCAAAAATACGAACTTTTTAAAATGGAAAAGAATGAATCACTCGATAGCATGTCTGCACGATCTTCTACTATTATTAATGAATTGAAAAATCTTGGTCGAACCTTTAGCTCCGAGTATATTGCTAGGAAAGTACTTAGGAGCTTGACCGAGAAATTGGGAACCCCCGTAGTTAAACAATAAAGTAAACAACATATTTGCAGCGGAAAAATGCGAGATTTTAAAAACTTTATTTATAAAACTACGGAGTCACTAAAATATAAGAACCAAAACTTAAGATAAGAAAGCTTTTATAAAAATATTAACTTAAATGAATGCAAGGGATCCCTTGATAATACACAAATATATTACTAAACGCTTCTAGAAACTACAACGAATAAGGTTAATCGTTGTAAGTACAACGCTCGCTAGCCCACTCGTCGAAACCCCAAATAAGCACCAACCTGCAACCTGTTCATTCATTAAAAATGAATGCCACAGTCAGTGGGGAGTAACTCAGGGTTCTCCCAGCCATATTATATCAAAACACAGATAGACAAGAACATATTATAACATATGAAACATAACCAAGCGACATAAGCATTACAACATGAGAATAACATTTAATAAATGTGAGGTCAAACAAGAACAATGGCACATGAGACATACATATCTAAATATCATGTGGAATGGATAAAAGAGGCGAACAATATAATACATGTGAAGGAAACCGTAGCCATTTACTTTGAAACCATTTAACAAACAATGAACGAGACGTGGCTACTAATGTCACACGCATACCTATGACTTGCAGATCACCATAATTACAAATGGGGACATCAATCCCGTCGATCACATTGATACTACGAGGCTTGTATCTCACTTCCTAGTGCCGATATGATCAAGAGACTCTTACCATCCAAACAAGAATTGACTCTCAGAAGTGTCAGACATATACAAGTTTAGACCGACAAGACAATCAATCCTAGACTCCAACCTCCTGGTAGGACGACGCTCATATACGGTCCTAGTCTAAACCTGGCCAGACTCTCGGGAGGTAACATTACCCGATTCGACATACGACAAACCAATCGTATCCAAGACTCGATACATGACACATCCTCTCGTAACCAAAGGTCGAGTAACCCCTAACCGGAAACATGGCACATACTCTCGTAACCAGAGGTCCGAAGAAGGGCGGAAGGGTATCCAAACCGGAAACATGGCACATACTAGTAACCAGAGGTCCGAGAGAGGGAAAACAGGAAATGTCAAGTCCTCACAACAAGTATACATCACACTTGGCTCACAAATAAGAGCAATGATAAACACATGATAATAATGTAAACAATTCATACATTTGTTGTTTAACAATCATGTGAAAGGTATTTGCACAAGAGGCTATCAATAGAAATGATAAGATAATAGAAGCACAATCAGAGGGCTCCCGGCCGGGCTAGGTGCCGGCAGCCGGCCCACCGGCTGGGACACATAGCTCAACCGAGAAACTCCAATAAAACATACAGGGGGCTCCCGGCCGGGTGGTACCGGCAGCTGGCCGACCGGCCGGGAGTCTTCCATACTTAGAAAAATTCATCAAAAAGGGTAAGAAGGGGCTCCCAACCGGGTACCCGACAGCCGGCCTACCGGCTGAGACCTCCTTCACAACAATAATTCACACAAATCTTCCAGAGGTCTCCCAGCCGGGTGGGTACCGGCAGCCGGCCCACCGGCTAGGAGTCCTTCCTTAAGAAAAATCCCAAAAATTGAAAGTGAGTTACAGGGGGCTCCCGGCCGGGTCGGGCGCCGCGAGCCGGCCCACCGGCTGGGAATCCCTGCTACGAAAATTCCCAAATTCGTTCCTCCAAACACTTTGAATTCAACTCAAATCTTTATACAAACATTATTTACATGTCCTAGCATGATTCTAACATAGAAAAAAATTATGTTTGAGACGGAAACTCAACCATTACGAATTTGAGACAATCAAGCATGAAACTTTCAACCAACATGTGAATAAATCATGTAAGGGCATAATTAACCCAAACCTTGCATACCAACAACCCAATACATATATCAATATACACAAGCATTCTAACGAAGATTAATATCCATAATTAATAAGAAACCAAAAGCCCAATTCAAAATAACAAGTTTAGGGACCAACTACAACAAGGATCAACTTCAAACGGACAGAACTCGAGTTCTAGACATGATAATAAGGTGAAAACAATTGGAGGTGATAGCTTATCCTCATACGGTTCTAACGGTAGGTCACACGCCCGAAATCGACAAGAAATGAGGGAGTTATGGCCATTTTACCGAAACTGGACAGACCTTACACGGGATTCAACTACTATTTTTGAGACTGTCTTAAGACGACATTTAAGCATGAATCATGTAACATCTATCCAAATAAATTTCCTAGAAAGTTTACCCACTTCACCATGAATCCATAGGCACCAACGTTTCTCAAAATGGTCAAGTAAAACTCGTATAAAAACCGTCTTAAACTAGCATACATGAACAATTCCTAAAGGCTTGCAATTTTCATCAACAAAGAACAATGTTCAATATACAACAAGCAAATTGATATAATACCGAGTAACCCATCACCGTTACCTTATTAGCTCTTCAAATAATACGATTCCGACTCAAAACTACTCCAAGTTGTCAAGATTAACACCTATACACAAAAGAAAGCGATGAACATCGGGAATCGAGCCACAAAGGGCACGACCAGCAGCAAAAAGGGAGGAAAGTCAGTTCCTTTCTTACCTAGAAAGATGGAGGACGAGTAGAGGAAGAAATAGGTGCGAAAATCACTTGATTCGGTTGAGAAACGAGCAAGTTATGAGGATTTGAAGATTTGTAAGAAAGTGTAACAATGGTGGATGTTTGATGGAGAAAAGTTGCTGAAAAATATGAGGGAGCTGAAGATATTAGGGTTTGTGTCTTATGTTTAGAGAACAGAAAGGAGTAGGAGAAAAGGCCATTAGTCATCCTATTCCCAAAACCCAAAAATGAGTCGATATACACTAAAAACACGTCCTAAAGCTATCTATTCACTTAGGACAGAAATTATTACAAACATTAATATTATTATACATGTAAAACAGCATTTTTATAAAAACGGATTTAAAATATAAATAAAATAATAAAATGGCTAATTAAATTAAAAATACCAAAACGGAAAATTCGCGGGTGTTACAATCATCCTACCTTTTAAAAAGTTTCGTCCTCGAAACTTGAAAGGAGGAAACGAAAAGTTATAAAGACAAAGTCGGGTTCTTTTGAAATCCATAACCAAAACATTTATGAGAACGAATATCGTAATTCTTTCGAAAACTTTTAAGAAGAGTTTTCCAAAGTTTAAGTCTCCATCCATGGAACGAGATAGTTCTTGTCGTGCACACAAGAACACAAACTTTCCAAGTCAAAGACAAGTTTAAATACAAAATCATAGGTCGATAAATGTAGAACTAGTTATTAGACGCCTTTAATAAGGAGTCCTAACATCCCATCAACGTTAAAACCAAGCAAAATGATAATCCACTCAAATTTTCTTTCGAGAAAGCTAAATCGAGAATAAAACATCTATTTTCAAACTCTAAAAGAAGTCAAGTTTTTGGAAAATGTAACGTTAAACTTCGACCAAGAATCAAATTTTCCTAAAAACTTGCCAAATTGAAAGCAAACTTTCATTTTCAACTTTTAAAATAAGTAAAGCTTTGCCAAGGTAATCCAAAATATTAACAACGAACTCAAAAGAGATAATTTAACTAGGTTAGAAATTGTATAAAAAGAAATCAACTTAAGCATCACAATTACAACGCAAGATAATGAGGTACATACTCGACCAACAAAAGCACCAAGCCGAACTTTTAGGGGTAGAGAGGTATGAACGGTAAAGGCTTATGGTCAAAGAGGAGGGGAAACTAGACAACAAGGGGTCGCCACACACTCAAAACATGAACAACCAAGTCATCTGAACTGTTCCTCAAGCATCCATAGCAACCAATCAACATCATAACCACATCACTTCTAAAGGTTTTCTCAATCTAACCTCACTTCACTTTACTCCTAAACTATCCCAAAACAAAGTGCTTCACCACAATCGTGACTTAACAACTCCCAATTACTACATACCCACAAAACAACTTCTATGAAATCAAGGTCAAAACTAATACAAAGCTATATCCATTCAAAGCTCTTGATTTTTCTAACATCCCAGATGCAATCATACACCCCAAGCCGAAAGCATAAATGATGACATTCCCCAAATCATAACTATTATCAACCATAGTGTTACGAGACCTTCATTTAAATCATCTAACTCATCTTAGCTCAAAATCAATCGATCTCAATGTGTAATTATATCCCAAAAACTTTGGCTATCCAATCTCATTACCCCAAAGTGAATTTCCAAATACGAGTTCAACAGTAGCAGAACTCTCACCTAATGCGGTTCTTAGGTAACCACCATAATACTCACAAAAAGGGTAACAACTATACTAACCTCACTCTCAACTCAAACTTCCAAGTGACACTTATATCACCAATTCTTTAAACAAGTAACCACCAAAAGATCACACTACTACCACCATTGGGGTTCTATCTGTCAAATCCTCACTTCACATATTCAAATGTAAACCCAAACTCATACATCCAGTTTCGACAAAAATCAAAATCCACAAATCCTCAAAATGCATCCCACTAGTTCCACAACGTAGCCGAAATGGCCACCACTCTATAAGAGTCAAAGAGTAACAACAAGGTATGGAAGCGGTAACCAGATTAAAAGAAACGCGCAAAACAACAAAGGCTGAAACTCAAATATATGGATTCTAAAAACAACGAAGCCACGAGCAAAGAAAAAGGTACTAGAGATAAGGGGATAACTGAGACAAGAAGAGGGTAGGTAAACTACGTATAAAGGCATGGTTTAACAAGGCTAGCACAAAAAGAAGGAGAATATAAATCACATAAGGGAAAAGCTAAGGCTTAGCTCACACACTTCCCAAAGCTTAAGGCTCACCATATCAAGGTTACTCCACTAACATTCGAGGGGTCCCTCTATGCTCAACCTCACAAACTTCCGAATTAAGATCCTCAAAATTCTCAGTAGGTTCTCACTTCTCATCTTCAAATTATGTAATAACAAGCCAACCCATCACTCTTAAGAATCGCACTTCATAGAAATCTACTCTACCATAAACTCTAAGGGTAGGCACGCGATCACTCAATTTAACAAACGATTAGATCTCAAGCTCATCTAACTCATTCACCTATAACGGATTCTTAAAGGCGGGGTTACACTCAACCGAAAAACTATCCAGTTATCTTAGATTCTCACCACACAACCTCAAGATTCCAAGAAGGTTAACAAAGGCTTCTCAAGACTAAGTGTTTCTCAACTCGAATACTTTCAAGAGTCAATTAATATCAAACACAACACCAATCCATTATGGTCATCTGTTGGAAATCATATTTCGACTCATACTAATATCACATATTAGTGTTTAAATTTATACTCATAAATTCAAGATCTTATGCATGCAATAACAATCATAAGAAAAAGAATCGGGTTTCTTACAATCGTCGAAAACGGTTTATACTAACTTGGACACCTTCCAATGTTAGTCTTCGTCAGAGATTCCGATTTAGCTCCTTAGCTCCTCTACTCGATCTATTGTGAGATCGATTCCCAAAGGTTCGTAGCAAGGAATCGATTTCAATACCCGAAAATATTTGATTACTAGAAATATTAACGAGCTAACCTTATTAGTTTTCTACTAAAATTATTACTACTACTAGTAATGTCGATTTTTAGTGAGGAATTGTGATTTTATTTCTCTAGAATTTCAAGTAGAGAGATGAGTGAATTAGGTTGAAATTGAACAAGAATGAATGAGAAAAATAAGAGAAACAATTCTCTTACTATGCATGGAGGGGGCACGGTTAGGGTGGGTAAGAGTGCCCTATGGGTGCCTCTAAATTCTACCAAAATGCTCTTCACAAGATGCATAGGGTAGAGAATAGACATGATTATGTTCCTTAATCATTATAAGCATGCACACATAATAAACACACCAACTACCATATTGCTCCCCATTTTTACGGTTTACATACTTAAAATGGACTCCATTTTAAGTTTGTCAAATGTGCAATATAACAATATCACACATTGGATATATATTTGACATATTATGCAATTTTTATCTTCATAAAAATTCAGAATGTAAAACAATGAAATAATTAAATAATTTCACTAGTAATATCACAATTACTATCTTATAGAATATGTCATTGTAATATAAACAATAAACAAATTTTAACTAATAAAACGATTTAATTACTTAGACGAAATCTTATTTAATTCAATTACAATAAGACTGTCAATTCACTCGTAAAAATCAATTCCCGTAATAAGGTATTAATTAACCTGTATCCCATACGATTAATTAAATAATCAATTGAAATCGAATTCCCTTAAGATATGACCTTAAAGGGATCAACCGGTCAACCGGTCTAAACACCATCATATGACAGTAATGTCGAACTCTAGTTAGCCAATCATTACTGATAAATGTCGATCAGTTGACAAGGAGTAATTTCCCAATTTGTATTCTTAATATGAGATTTAAAGTATGTAATTAGAAATTACTATGACGCATTAGTGTCGAGGACATATCCTCCAACAATCTCCCACTTGTCCGCGACAAGTGTGCGTCACCAATTCTCTTGTCCCATTACTATCTCCCACTCAACGCAAGGTGTCCTGCAGGTCGTACTTGCATTTGATCATATCATGAGTGGTTTTCTCGATCTGGAGAATAACTGTCTGACCGGAATTATCTACCATAGATACCTTCCGAGCGTGGCCACGCATTTCCAGTTATCTACTCCTCGAGTGGCCTTGAGATATTTTTCTAACCCTGACTAGGGGTGGACAATTCCTATTGCACTTTTCCCTTCACGTAGCCATAGCTCATCATAACCCAAAATAAGCCCATATAAACTCCAGTTACGAAAGTCGCAGGACATAAATTAAAGTTACTCTGAAACTATGCCACCTTAGGCGAATAGTCATTAGTCAAAGAATTGACTCATTCAGAATACGATAGCAGCTCCCGCCACGACCAGGCTATCTATATATATATATATATATAAATTGCCAGAGCTCTATAAGCGGTCATTAGCCCGACAGAGTGTTCCTAACAGTCTGCCTATGTGATCGACTAGTCATCCCATATGACTCTATGGCACTTGAACTTGCCATCAATCGCATCACACTCTAGTCACTTTGAGACGTCACCTCATTTTAGCAACTAGGGGCGAATACAATGTTAATCCCGTTCACTTTAATGGGGTTCAAGGTTGTCCCAACAACCCATTGGATATAACAAAGTATGGGGTGAGTTAATAATAACTCAAACGATAAGTGCGATTATCACATCTAAGTGGTCAATACAATATTACCACTTAATGCCTTATAATCTATAAGTGTATAAATACACTTGTCAATTGCAATAAAAGTTTAACACGTGAACATACCCTGTGTTCATATGTTCAAACCTTCCAAATCGCAAATTTCTTCACGTTCATGTTATTTCTAATAACACGATCTTATCTAGTACATGTCTAGGCTCTTACCTAGACTTACGTTCCAATTCTCGAGGGAACTTAGTTATCTCATAACTTTGTGATATAGGTTATAGTTGAAAATTCTACTCACAGTAGAATGTGTACCACTCAATCACTATGTACTTATTATTTGTCTTTGTAGAATCTCATAATGACGATGTATCACTTTTACACGTCATTCTTTTATAGTCAGTTTAAGCTAGCCTAGGATTGTCATAAATCCTTATTGGTTCGGAAACTCAAGTTTGTGTAACATCTTAACACACAACTAAGTTATCATCCAAACTCTATGAATAGTCTATTTGTTCTCCTTGAGAAATTACGACAATTCATTATGGCTTAA
>JAGPOY010003923.1:0-12571 GCA_018983105.1 Silene uniflora | reverse complement strand
AAATAGTCCCGTGAATTCTCACGGGCAACAAAACTAGTTAATAATTAATATCTCCATTGTTTTGATATGAAACCAAAAGAATATTGAAATGGAAAACGACCAATCAAAGAGAATTAAGTAAAGGTATGAAATGTGTATTTTTATGAAAGTGTTTTTTTTAACCATAAAACTACTGATTTCATTTTATTTTCTCCAATTTTTTTAACGATTTTGTTTTTGTCACAAACCTAGTATTAAGGCTCCGTTTGGCACGACATTTCAGATAGCTTATTTGACCAAAGTAGCTTATTTGACCAAAATTTCAGCTACCTGATTTTTTTTGCAAGTGTTTGACAAGTAGCTTATTTGGTCAAATAAGGTACCTGAAATGAAATGCTACCTCATGTAGCATTTGAGAAATCAGGTACCTGAAATGACTTATTTTCCATTTTTTGCCCCTTTAATTTATAATAATATTAAATCATTATTATCATATCCTTTTACGTCATTTTACCAAAATCAGCTACCTTTTCAGCTAGTTTGCCAAACACATCCCCCCTACTACTAAGCGAATAACAATTCTCTTAGTTTTTTCCCTCCAAAAGACATCTAACTATATAAGGTAATAAATAAAATTTTATTTCATTACATTATTATCTTTTCAAAAAAATATATATTCTTATAATTAAATTCTTCTTTTAATTAAATTCTTAATTATGATTTTTGTTCCTTAAAATAAAATATCATTGTTAAATTTTTCAGTAATGCAATAACTATTATCGTAGAGAATAACTTGACATATACTTACTATTAACTTTGTGACAAAAAACAAATTAATTAATAAAAATCACAACTAAACTTTTTTTCTTTGATTAGTTTTATATTTCAATTTTTTTTGTTTCATATCAAGATAAAAATGAGGGTGAAATATTAAATATTAATGTCGTGCAAATTTTAAAAATATAAATCCCTCTTCTACTAAAATGATAAGAGCTCTCTAAAATTTTTCCACCCAAGTAAAATACTCTATGATTGGTCCTCACTCCTGCTATATGATTGGTCTTCACTCCTTACATTATATCATATTAATTATATATTATAAATAGGCGATACTACTACTAATTTATAATTTGTGGACACACATTAATGAGATATTTTTTATTTTGTTATACAAGTTGGATGGCATTAATAGTACGTATGACGCAAAATATGTTGTACAAATTTTTTTCATAATTCTAATTTCCCGTCTTTTGATACAAAGGTACTACAAGTTGACTATCTCTTTTTGCAAATTCTCTAATTTTATTGTATAATTAAGTCATTACTTGAGATTATTCTTTTGGTAAATGTAATCATATAATAATATATTACTTTTAATAATTAAGTAATTTATATAATTAAGTTCTGTTAAAACGTCAATCTCATATAGTCTTTTTACAATATTCTCTCTTATTATACCGATTAACATGTTACCGAGATATAATATTTAACGTATTTTTACAATATTATCTAAAAAGCCGCGCATTTGCGCGGGATCTACACTAGTTTTTATATAATCAATTAACTTATCATCTCCTAATTTTCAGCTACCTTATCAATTACCTTTTCAGGTTTCAGTTACCTTTTCAGTTTTCAGCTACATTTTCAGGTTTCAGCTACCTTTTCAGTTACATTTGCCAAACAGAGCCTAAGTACTCCCTCCTACCCACGATAACTGTCTCATTTGATTAATATATGAGTGGAGTATTTTAATCAAATGAGACAATTATCTTGGCTAGGACTGTAGGAGGGAGTATGTGTTTAGTTATTTTCTAAAGTATAATCATTATTACATTACAAAAGAATTTAGCAACTTAGTCTATAATTTAATACCACTTTTCTTTTATTATAATGAAAAAAATTATAATTTTGAATTTAATTAAAAAATTTTAAAAATTATAATTTTGAATTTAGTTAAAAGATTAGAGTATAATTATAAGAATATATTTTAAAAAAAGAAAATAGTTTATTAAAGAATATTTTACTTGTTTCCATATTAAAACAAATACATTTTGAAGTGAAAACTAAGAGAATTTTATTTTCGGGATTTCAGAATTTGAAAATTAAGGTATGTTGATCACAATTAAGAAAACAAATCCAATTGATTTACATGCCATCCCCCTTATAACTATTAGAATAAGAAACCTTGTGATTTTCCCGCCTAAGTGTCAATGGGCTGTTATTGGGCCGCGCTGCTGGATCAACTCCCTGTCAATAAGCTCAAACTCAATACTCAATTCTCATGCGTTCTGATCCCCTTATTGCATATTTTGGGCCAGATTTAGTCAAATTTTTGGACTCCTTTATTAGGCCCAATAATCCCCCTTATAACTATTAGAATAAGAAACCTTGTGATTTTCCCGCCTAAGTGTTAATGGGCTGTTATTGGGCCGCGCTGCTGGATCAACTCCCTGTCAATAAGCTCAAACTCAATACTCAATTCTCATGCGTTCTGATCATGCGTAGGCCTGATCAAATGGCCCAGGCCCGCTAGCCCGACCCGGCCCAGCCCGATTTTTTCCCGGGCTTGGGCTTTGATTTTTGGCCCAAAAAGCCCATGGCCCGAAGCCCACGGCCCAATTCATATAATAGGGCTGGGTTTGGGCCAACTTCAAGGCCCGAATTCTGGCCCGGCCCGACCCGAACATATGCAAGATTTCCGAACTTATATATTAGTTACGGTTGTAAATAAGCGTTAGTAAAAAATTAACCAACCAATTTCTATATAATAGATGAACCTTAATAATTTATTTACCAATATTAGTGTGATGAACCTTAGTTTTTCCAGTATGTTTGCGATAAATATGCTAATGATTTTATTTACCACACAAATAGTCTAATATCAACAATTTATTTACTAATATTAGTGTGATAAGTCAAAAAGTTCGAGTCTAAAGAACATCATATATCAATACAACACTATAACAAAGTTAAGTGAGTACGTACTAATATACATTATTAAACTACCTAAAAATTATATTTCATAACGAGGATTTCTAGTCATTTGAAGAGTAAAAATAATAAGCCCGAAACGGCCCGAATTAGCCCGAAGCCCGCTATAAGCCCACATGGGCCGGGTTTGGGCCAAAAAATAGGCCCACACGCTTGGCCCGACCCGACCCAGCCCGCACACATGGGCCTATTTTTATGCTTCTGCCCGGCCCAAACCCGGCCCGGCCCGGCCCATGATCACCTCTAATCATGCGTTCTGATCCCCTTATTGCATATTTTGGGCCAGATTTAGTCAAATTTTTGGACTCCTTTATTAGGCCCAATAATTAGAGAATTCATCATATTTTTGAGTACTAACAATTGTTGGCAATGTTTCTCTTAATATCGGCCCATTATTCGGCTACGGTGACGGTATCGTCTCCTATTTAAATTACTAAATTTTTTATCTTCTTTTTAACATTAAATCAAAAATATTACAATTTTTTTATGTGATAAATTTCTACTATCTTCACCTAATATATCACTAAAAAAACTGATAGCTTTACTCTAAATCTTCTAAAAAGCAAAATTTTATGCGACGAATAACTAATCGTGTCTCCATATTTATTCAATAACGCTATTTCTACCACATTATTATTAGTAAAATATATAACCCAATTTAAAGTTCAAAGATTGTTACAATCATTCTTCTAATCTCAAACTATTAATTTACCTTGCTCTTATTTCCCGTGCTGTAGCACGGGACCTAATCTAGTAGATAACACTTACGTGCTAGATTGACGTGTCTATTCAACCCCAAAATAAAATTATACTCTGTATTACAATTTACAACTAAGAAACATTTTATTCTTACTTGGATTTTTTACAACCAAAATTTCTGCCATTATAGAATAAATTCCATCATAATATTCTTCCTTCCTTGTATATTATATAAACTCCTAAGATTTTGTGATATTCTTCACAATTCTTTGCTCTTTCTCTCATTTTTTCATATACATACATTTATCTCCCCTCTAACTTCAATCAATTATTTCTTCAATTTTGAAGCCTTTCTAGGTTTGTATAATCTCTTTAACCCAATTCTTTTCTTTTAATTCATTGCTCTTTTTTTTGGATTTTTTATATGGGTTTTTTTATTTCATTAAATGGGTTTTGTTGGTTAAATATATTATTGAATTGATTGATTGGTTTTTGTTTGGCATTTTGTGATTTTTGTTATTTATGAAGTGTAATTCATGATTAGTCGTTAATCTATGATTAATTTTTTATTGAATTTCTCAATTGCAAAATGTTATTGTCTTTGATCAATTCTTTTGAATTGTTTCCTCTGTTTGTCAGCTAGTGAAAATCCCAATTCACTGTTCCAAACTGCAGAAAGATGACTGTTTTCATTGCTTTTTAATGTCATTTTCTTGGTTAGTGACAAAAATATATACAATATACCGTCCCATCCATTTGTTTACTTTTCTAATTCGGGTTAATGCAAGGATTTTAATAAAAAGTAAACAAATGATGGGAACGAATTACTGGTACTTGGTACTTGAGATTTTCAACTACTTAGGTGCTGTCAGTGAGGGTTTTGAGGACCCCTCATACCTTGGGGTTTTCTTCTTTTTGTTCTTTATTCTTTATGCAAAATGTCAAAGTTTGTTGTTTAAAGTCTTAAGATAACTTAAAATGGAATGGAAAAGTAAATTAAGAAAACGTAATTTGATTATTGTACTTCTGGCTGGTTGCTGTTAGCCTGGTATTGCTGCTGTAGGTTGACCCAGAAATCCAGTCAATTTAAATATTCCCAGCTAAATTTATCTGGCAACAATTAAATTTTCGGCATAGTAATCTGTATGTGATCATGGGGTTGATTGCGGAGATTGATATAGAAAAAGTCGTTGCTTGACTAGTTGATTAATATTAATATATATTTATATAGTAAGATGCTAACAAGGTATGATGTCAAATGATCCCCTAGATTCTGGAGATGCTTCATAGTTCATACGCCTTGACGTTTTGTAGCTTAACGCTTTTGCAATCTCATCATTTGCTCATTGATAAGCTGTAGCTAATTAAAGACTTAAGCTGTAATTTACTAATTTTCGCTGTTTTTTATTGTCTGTTTGTCGTTGAGATTTATGAGTAACTGCGGAAGCTGCCAAACTGGATCGATTATTGTTGTAGGTGTTGGTCACGCCTTGAGCAGAGTCATAAAGGCTTTCTGAATTTGGTTTTTAGTTAGGAGGTTAAATTTAGAGCCTCACTGCAAAATCTAGGTTCTTTTCTTTGTCGTGAATTCGTGATTACTGGAACTTACGTTTGATTTGGTAAATCACAAACCCGCAAATTTGAAAATCTGCAAATTTACTATCACCATTCGTGCATGTTTGTTGTGGTGCTTCTTTTATTTTACTGTTAGTACATGATAATTTCAATTATAAAAATGATTGAGTTTATCTGCTTTGTTTTTAATACGTCCGTGGTTGGCGTGACTTAGACTGCTATATTGAATATTCTACATTAAGATGGTTATCTTTGAAATCAGAAATACACCGACGAGTTTTGCATCCGGTATAATTAAGTATTTGTTGACTTGTCATCTTCTTTTCTCCTAGTAATACTTTTCATATTTAGTTATTTATATTTTCTTTTTGAAGAAACTGACTAGTAATTCATGTTTTCTCGGTTTTAGGCTTAGAGACAATAAAACCATGAATGCACTTGCAGCGACTAACAGAAATTTTAAGCTTGCATCTCGGCTTTTGGGGTTGGATAGTAAACTTCAAAAAAGTCTGCTAATTCCATTCAGGGAGATCAAGGTGATTTTTTCATTTTCTTCTCATAAGTTGTTGTATTTGCCGTACTTTCTTTGTTATCGCATGTCTTGTCTGATATGAGCTGAGAACATCTGCATAACGTTTTAAGTAATATTGTTACACTCTAGTACTTCTCCGGTAGTCCAGGACTGGCCCTAGCCATCTTAATGATATTTGGCCTTGTTCAAAAGTTAAAATTAGGCCCTCTAAGTGGTTATTGAAAATAGTCACCCAAAAAAATTTGTACATAACACACTGCGTAATTGTCGGAGAAAGTGGTCATATTGCATATTTGCATTGCTACGCATTATTGTTTAGAAAGTGAGAAGTTTTGGATTGTTAAATTTAGATACATTGTTAGGACGTAGTTTTGCTTTTGAAAAGTAAAACCTTTTTGTATCTTAATGTTTTGTTGAGCTAGTAATTTGTCTTTAAATTTTCTACTAGCTGATTATGTCATTTAAGGAAGGCCGTACGATTATCTGATGTACGGCATGTATGATGTACCAGTTATCCAGTTAAATGATCTTTTTCACTGGTTAAGTGGTTAGCATCCTGATATTTCAATAAATTTTTGCAGGTTGAATGTACTATACCGAAAGATGATGGTACTTTAGCATCTTTTGTTGGATTTAGAGTTCAGCATGACAATTCTAGAGGCCCTATGAAGGGCGGGATCAGATACCACCCCGAGGTTGGTTTACTTCTCAATTTGTGATATGAATAGGAATGCGTATGTTGATGAATCCGTATTTAAGTTTTATCAATTTGTGCTCTAGGTTGATCCAGATGAAGTCAATGCATTGGCTCAATTAATGACATGGAAGACAGCCGTAGCAAACCTCCCTTATGGAGGTGCCAAGGGTGGTATAGGCTGTGACCCTTCAGAACTCAGCATTTCTGAACTCGAACGCTTAACAAGAGTTTTTACCCAGAGGATTCATGACCTAATTGGAATCCACACCGACGTTCCGGCCCCAGACATGGGGACAAACGCCCAGGTAAACTGATAGTAACTTGAGAAGTCTCCAATAATAGCATGAGACAGGCCCACAAACGGTAGTAGCTTTATAACTTAATTTTTTATAATGATGACAGACATATTTAAGCCGAGAATTACTTAAAAATGTTGTAGCAATTTGTAAAAAAAAAAATACATGTTATACATTGAATATCCAATTGTTAATGAAGTGGGTAACTTATATGCGGTGGGAGGGGCTTCAATGTAGGCAATAATTGGTGAATTTTAGGGTTATGAACTTATCATTCATCCCCTTTGCTGTTTGCAGACCATGGCCTGGATATTGGACGAGTACTCAAAGTTTCATGGCCATTCACCAGCAGTTGTTACTGGAAAACCTATTGTAAGTATGATGTTATAAATTTAATTGCCAGCTGCTATCATTTGGTGCTGTATGCTTTACTGCTGGAATAGAACGAGTTTATACACATGAAAAAAGTGTTCTAAATTCTTGTGTATGGACTTAGGACCTTGGCGGTTCTCTAGGAAGAGATGCAGCAACAGGAAGAGGAGCGCTCTTTGCTACTGAAGCTCTGCTAAATGAGTACGGAAAGACTATTTCCGGACAGCGTTTTGTGATACAGGTACTACTTTCAGTTTTTATAGTCATGTTTGTTTGCACCTCTCTTAAGAACATCTTAACGATGAGATTTACAAGACTACAAGGTGCCAACTTCTTCTTATTGCACAAAAATTTACTTCTCCAATGTCTGGGTACCACAGGTCCGTGTACATTTAGCCGCCAATGGCTGCCTACAAACTGTTTCTTCTGATACCTAGTCCTCTGGACATTCAATATATTACTAATAAGAAGATAAACCATTTGTTCTGCTGTTGTGAGTTTCAACTGACGCCAGCTACTTGTAACAGGGGTTCGGTAATGTAGGCTCCTGGGCGGCACGTCTCATCCACGAATTAGGTGGGAAGATTGTGGCCGTAAGCGATATCTCTGGGGCCATTAAAAACAAGAATGGCCTTGATATTGACCGCTTAATGGAACACGTCGGAGAAAATCGTGGAGTTAAAGGTTTTCCTGACTCAGATGCCATTGATGCCGATTCAATACTGGTTGAAGATTGTGATGTACTAATACCTGCTGCTCTTGGTGGTGTTATTAGCAAGTAAGTTCTAACCTCTTTGAATGAGTAATACTCCGTAGATCTTCCATAAAAACAGTTTAAAGTAGCTGCTTTGTGCAATAATATTTGTCTCGAAATTCTTTATGATTTAGACAATTTGGATCCTCGGGGATTTTGATTCCTAAGTTTTTTTTCGCCATTCCCAAATGCTCTCTGTTTTGAACTCCTGGCGCTAACAAGATGGAAAATCTATAATTTTGTTTATTTTTACTATTGAAGGGAAAATGCTAATGAAATCAAGGCCAAGTTCATCGTCGAGGCTGCTAATCACCCCACTGATCCAGATGCGGATGAGGTTAATCCCTAGTGTGCATTAATCATTGGTTTATGAATATGCGCGCATAAGTTTTTCTAACTAGTTTTGTCTTGCAGATATTGAAGAAGAAAGGTGTTATCATCCTTCCTGACATATATGCAAACTCTGGAGGAGTTACTGTCAGTTACTTTGAGTGGGTTCAGGTACCAAAATTCACTCCTGACCCACAAAATATTGTTTGCACAATTGCCCTGACCTCCAGTCCTAAAAATGTAATCGAGTATCGTGTACATCATTTACTAATCTTTAAAAAAACTTGGATTTCTGGTTTGTTGCAGAACATTCAAGGGTTCATGTGGGATGAAGAGAGAGTGAACTCGGAGTTGAAGAAATACATGACAAGGGGGCTCAAGGACGTGAAAGAAATGTGCAAGACCCACGATTGTGATCTTCGTATGGGAGCCTTTACACTCGGTGTCAATCGTGTTGCTCGAGCTACCCTTCTCCGAGGTTGGGAAGCCTGAGGCGTAAACCTTGCATTGAATTCTAGTAATAAAAATACTCTTCCTTTTACGAATTCATTATAAACTTCAGGATAAGTTATTTTTTACATGAAACTATACTAATAGTGTCATTACCTTATTTATTTAAGAGGGTAGATTTACATTTACCCCCTTCCTTACTTTTCATTTGATTCCAGGACAATTGGAATTATCTCACTTAAATTTGTGTAATTGCCTGGTTTTCTGTAACCTTATATAATCGGAGGAAGAGCGTTCCAATATTTTGATTATTCTGACCATCTCGATCTTTATCTGCATATCTCAAGTATAAACTACGAGTAATTTGACGCTTCACTGCTTACGTATTGCAATTCTAAAACGACGTGAAACCTCGTGTATCGGCATTAGGATATCATGATTTTAAATATCGGCATTGGTACAAAACAAAGAATGCAAGATACATGTTAACTATTTAACAATTAACATACAGTTTCAAACACAAACAACACGGTACCATGGCTAATGATACGATCCTAGAAGAATGTTAAGGTAGTCGAACGACAGTATGGACAAGTAGGGTGGTCGGGCAGCCAGTTGAATATGCATCGATGGTGAAATACATGTCCACAGTTCAACCTCACCAAAGTCCATGAATGATCTTCCGGAAGCCATTTGTATATACTGTCTTGAGCTACTACTTCCCCTTCAAAGCCTCCCCAACATATTGAACAGCAACAACCCTCCCAACCGTTTTCTCCTACTATGTATCCGTCTTGAGTCGATACAATTTCTAAGTCGAGAACATGTACTTCTATTGAAGGACCAACCTCCACCAATTTCAATGACGAATCCTGCCTTAACTTTCTTACATGTTTCAGGATAGAGTTTAAATCAGTAAACGGATTCTTGAACACATCAGCTCCCTCGGTTGGGCACGGAATATCTGTACTTGTACGATCAGAATTAGTTTCGCCCAAGTATTCCCCGGTGAACCCATACCGGTGGATATCAATAACCCATACCAAGACGGAATCAGTACAAGGAGTAGTACTGTCGCGACAAAAGAGGCTACGCATGTAATTATGTATGTGACGGGCCAACTTAAGGTCGGTATCAGAATGGAATAAGTTTAAATTTGCAATTTGATCATGCAAGACTTTTTCTTCGATTAAATTATCATGATTATCCGACCTTATACTAAAATTATTCAGAGTAGGGTTACGGCGCGGGGGAGATTGATTATCGAAGTACTCCAGTAGCGTCTTAGGTCGACCTTGTGGAACAGTCGTGAGTACATTCAACAAAAATAGGTCGTCATTGTCGTCGTCGTTGTTGTTGTTGTTACGAGGGCAGTTGAAGAGCCTAATATCTTGTACAAATGCGTGTTCTTCTTTCACCTCCATTGTTTTTTGAGTTGATTGTGCAATTTTGTTTGAATTTTGAGTGAGATTTGTCAGATAATAAGGAATATATATAGAAGTAACTTGGTTATCAAGTAAACGCGGCTAGTCGGCTAAGTTTATTCCTACCACGATTAAAATTTCATAATTGCGTAATAAGGTAAGTGTAAAAATTAGAAATTAGGAAAGTAATGTACATAACAGTCCAAATTGGTATAATTTTCTCGTTAAAATTAATGTTTAAATATCATCTAATCCAATACCAAAAATTAATCGAGTGTCTCTTTTTGACACTCTCGGTGTTGAGTTGACCGTTATATTTAAAATTTCATATTGATAATGGTGACATCATCGTGATGTTATATAATTACCTTTTTATTTATACTTAACTGATAGGCTAATTTAATATTTAACCTATTATTTCATATATAAATTAGAAATTAGGAAATCCAGTGAATGATATTTGTCACTCTACTTATTTTAACATGTGACACTTGAATTAGTAATTGTAATGGAAATAGGTTGATAAAATTAGAAATTATGAATTTCAATGATTGAAATAATAGTGAAAGTAGTTATAGTGATAATGGAAAAAGTGAAATTTAAGAGTAGTAATTACCGCTGGATCTAGATGGGAATTCATACTCGAAACATACTTATTTCAATGTGAGAATTGTATCCTTTACCTTGTTATTAAATGACACTCGATGAACTTTATTAAAAATGTTGCGTGGCCGAGTTGAATTCTTCCTGAAACTAGTTCATACTTGGTACTTACCGTCAATGCCATATGATGCGATAATTCAAGAAGATGGTACCTCAAGCTTGTTAATCTCCTGCACCGTTGGGAACAAGGGTGATTTTAGCGGCAAAGAAGATTAAGATACATTGGGGAACTTCTTACGCTTGCAATCCCTTGACATAGGAGATGGCTGATGAAAGCCACTAATGCAATTGTTGACTAATTTTTATCTTTGACCCCAATGGCGGTGTTTGTGGGCTCAAGATGACATACAGTGATACGAACCTCAGAGATGTCTGTATGGTGGGCTGGTGGCAGTAAGCGGTTAAGAGACGTGCAATGGCGACCACTAGATTTATGTATTTCATCTGAAAGGACCATTGGTAAGGGAACAAGGCTTGCAACTGATGCTATCATTGCTAAGGTGATAAACTCACAACTTGAAATGTGTTGCTACTATGTTCAGCCTTGCTTCAAATACCACTTGGCTTTGATCTTTGAGGATGAAGATCGATTCAAGAGGCAGGTATTGATATGAAACAAAAACATTAGGAATTGCCTAGTAACTTTAGTTCTATTTTTACTTGTCGCTCTCTTGTCGTATATGCCTAGTTATGACCTAATGTAATCATAGTTTTTCTCACTACAGTTAGGAATCATCCTTGCAGTAAAACAAGGTGAATCTTTCATCATTGAATTGGCTAGGTGAAACCAAGGTGAATCTCATAACAAGAGTACCACTAAAGTAAAACAGGGAGCAAATTTGTAAGATTTCGAACATCACAGTTTCTATCAACTACCAATCTAACATCAAAGAGACATAATTTTCCTTGCACAATCTCTGATTAGACTGGGAAAACCCAGAAGAGTGACGACTATTAAAATACCTGGAAATTCTAATTAAACCAATTACATGAAAAGCATCCAAGGTTTTACTAACTTGTACCGATACAAATAACAATGTGCCTGAGGCATCAAGATAGCTTATCAAAGTTTTAGGGCTATCAAAGGCACACCACCGCCCTTTTTCTTTTCTTCCCTTAAAATCTTCCTCCTCTGCCTCCCCTAAAACCACCGCGTCCCCTTGGAGGACCACCTCTTCCACGTCCTGGAGCTCCCCTTCCTCGGAAACCACCTGCACCGCGACCACGACTACCCCTTCCTCCAAAACCACCTCCACGACTACCACCTCTTCCAGCTTGTGCTTGCCCCCTGCGGTAACAATTCAAAATAAAAGATCAGCTAAATTGATATTTTACAAAGTCACAATAAAGCAGTAGTTCTGTCCTGCTAAATTACAAATTTACAACTCCCACTATTTCTGTTATTAAGCCGAATTATCCAAAAATTTCTCACGGGAGAAGGCAAATGGGCCATATTGACAGACGTGGGGGGGAAATAATTAAGCAATCCCAATAGGCTCTCTCATCAAATGGCACTCAGGATAAGCACTGAACAAGGAGTGAAATAATAGCTAAGATTTTGGTACATTCCAACTTAAAAATTAGGTTACGCTTTGAACCAAGATTAAAGACCCAATTGTGTCATGTCCAACTCCAATAATGACAGGGCATAAGATTTTATAAGAACGCCTGGCTTCAAACACGAATCATTATCAGAGTAAACAAAGGTATTGACTACTATTTCAAAGAACTCTGGCACTGCACAACCATATAACAAGGAATTAAGTATCTTACCCCATGTCAGCAAGCACATTATTAGTAACATGTAAA
>JAGPOY010003922.1:0-12571 GCA_018983105.1 Silene uniflora | reverse complement strand
TCAATTATATCGACTAACCTTTTAGTCATATTAGGCATCAATGTGATTATATTTTCATATAGTCACATCTCTCGAACACATCCTTTAGGTGTGACTTTTAGGGACCAGTTGATCACCGCCATCCTTATGACAATAACGTCAAACTTCTAGCAAGCCAACCGTTATCGATAAGCGTTAATCAACTGATTATAATACAAAGTATACCCTTGTGAACCTGTAAAAGATTTATAATGTTATCACACTAACTGTGGAGGACACAAGCTCCAACAATGGACCCGACCAAGAGAGTTCAATGTAAATATTATATAGTGTTGGTTGAAGTATAAATTTAGAGAACACTATAATATGATAAGTTTCCTTAAAATAACATGACTCACTTATGTAGTAATTAGTACAAAGATGTTAATTATTTAACATACACAAATATAATATTAATATATATTTTTTGGAATCTATTAAAAGGCAAAATAAATCAATCTAGATTTCCAAAAAATATAATATTTCATAATCATTAGATTTATAATTTAATTAATAAAATAATAATGACTGCTCTTAAATAATATTCTAATCTAATATTTCAGATTTATTTAAATATATATAACTCTAATACAACTAGATAATCAACTACTATGATAATGGTAAAAATAGCAGGTGTAGTTAAACAAACAATATCGTCAAACCTAAGCCAATGACAAGGGGTAAGGGGTGAGTGAACTGGCGGTAAGACCACAAAACAATATTTCCATCTCAATATCAATTTCAAACTCATAACATAACTCAATAACTAGGGTCACTCTGGCCGTCAACACAATATGGCACAAAGGCCTCATAAGTCAATACCAGTAACCAATCTCAATAACAATCTCAATATCGTCAAAGGTTCAAAGAATCATGCTCAACACTTAAAGTAAAACTCTAAGCTACTCACCCCACTAGCCAAGGTCAAAGGGAACGAAAATTCAAATACAATATGCAAGATCCGAAATAACAATATAGTAGACATAATTAATTGTCAAGATTTGCTTGTTGGTATCCCATTTTGAGCAGGTATGTTTGGTTACGGGGTCGTAACCTTATTCTTTTTAGGGGGCTAGGAGATGATCGCGTGTGTTTTGGGTTACTTTTGAGTCGATGTTAGTATCCTTCAAACCAAAACTTTATAATATTTACATTGAAGTCCCTTGTCAAGGTCTATTGACAAGGTAAAGTCGTGTCCCCTAAATCAAAGTAAACCTAGCTCAATACTAACTAAATATCTAGCGGTAAGACAGGTATCGAATCTACAAGGAGTCGGTAATTAACTATTTGCTAATATACTAAAGTTCGTCTTAAAGTAACAATTTGCGGGGGTTTTGTTTGTTTGATTTCTAACAACTAATAATAGCAATGTAAAATAAAGATCTAATTCAATAATATTAAAAGGTCTAGGGATCGGGTTCACTAGGTCAATTATTCGGGGTGTAAACTAATCAATTACTAACAATTAAAACATTAACCCCTTATAATCAACCTAGATCCCCTTTCACCCTAGATGAGGAAGTTAGCTACTCATAATACTAGAATTAACGACAATAATATTAATGCAAAACATGAAGAAAGATTACCGTAAATAAGGTTGTAGATCCGTAAATAACAAAGTAGCTAATAAACTAGGTGTTTAGAGTTCTGAAAATAATAAAAAGCGTAACCTAATAATAATACCGAACATGGTATTTATAATAAAGTCAATAAAAACGAAATATGGAAAATTATCCGAAAGCTCTCAGCGGCAAGCGAAGTCGATCGAGTTCAGGTAACTCGATCGAGTTCTGGGTCTTTTCAACTTCTCTTCGAACAATCTCCTTGACTTTTCCTTCCTAGATTTACGTGCCATGCTACGTGTGTCCGTCACGCCAACTCCGCGGTGCTCTATTTCATTCTTTTGCTCCATAAATGCATCATTCCTGCATTAAACACCAAAATGCGGCAGTATCGACATTCTAATAGAAACGACATATAAATGATATAACTAGTTTTGGGACCCGTGGAATTCACGGGATTTTCTGTCTTTATTTTCTCGGTTGGTTTTCCGTCCTTAATCCTTCGAATAAAACACAATTCTCATAATTACATTCTTTACATATTCCTATTCTATGCCGGTGTTTGAAAAAAAATAAAGTTTTTTAAAGGTGGCGTTTGACAAAAAACCCTTCATTAAAATAGAAAATAGAAATGTAAGTAACAAAATTAATATAGAAAATAGAAATGTAGAAAATAGAAACGTTGAATATTGAATAAAATGTAAGTAACCAATTAATATAGAAAATATAAATGTAGAAAATAGAAATGTTGAATGTTGAATAAAATGTAAGTAACCAATTAATATAGAAAATAGGAATGTAGAATAAAATGTAAGTAACCAATTAATATAAAATGCAAGCCAAAGAAGAAATTGGTTTACCCTTGTGAATTGTTAACTCTCAAGGTTCAAGTTTTTTTTATTGTGTCCTACACCCCGACACAAGCTACATGACACCCTTGTCCTACAAACTTCATCCATTTCATTGGCAAATCTTTTACACCTTGGTCTACCTTTTGCACGCTTTTTAAGCTCATCACACACTATTGTAGGTCCATTATAAGGCCCCGAATAAGCATCATCTTTCAAAGGATGAAATTTACTAGCATACGAAGCCAAGTGTTCTCCACTAGTGTAGTTGATGTCAACAAATTGACTTGGATTTAAGCCCTTTTTTTACAAATGGCATACACATGCGAACAAGGATGCTCGTATGTTTCAAACTTGTTACAAGTACATGTTCTGTTAGATAAATCAATTGTGTGCAAATGCTCGCCATTTGATAAATTACGTGGACCTCTACGTGTTGTTACTTGATACACCCGTCCAACATGGTCAAAAGATATAACCTTATGGTAAGCTCGTTTTTTGCAATTTTCCTCCAAGATTTTTGTGATATTCCTACTATAAAGAAGTCCATTCATTAACCTATTCCTTACCGCCTCACGTCGCTCAAAAAGTACGCATTGACTCTAAAAAAGATACACTTCACAAGTGTGGTTACCGGAAGAAAACGCGCTCTTTTAAGCACGTTATTAAATGCCTCCGCCAAGTTAGTAGTCAATATTCCATACCTATGTCCCCCATCATGACAAATTGACCACTTCTCTACTCCAATTTCATCAACAATTGCTTTGCCTCTCTATTCAACTCACCTAGGCGATTCCAACCTATGTCAAACTTCTTCCTTTGCAATTGCATTGCCGTTGACCCAAACATTTCCTTGATTTTCTTATTCCTAAATCTTGTGTTAACATTTGAGGCCAAATGTCGAATGAAAATCCTATGAAAAGCATGTGGTTCCTCCCACCCACTACCAATTTCACTCATTGCTTTCATTATCCCGGCATGTCTATCGGATATGACACACAACCCACTTCTTTTGGTGACAAAGGCTCTTATGCAAGCCATGGACCAAGGCCAACTATCGGTATTTTCGGACTCAACAATAGCAAAAGCTACAGGGAAAATTTGGTTATTGGCATCAATTGACATAGCGGTCAAAATAGTTCCTTTGAACTTCCCATATAAGCGAGTTCCATCAATGGTTAAAATAGTTCGACAATGTTCAAAGCCTTCAATGCATGGTTTAAATGCCCAAAAGACACGCTTGAACACTTTGACATTTGAATTGTTTGTTGGAGTGGTTGAAAATTGAACTATTGTGACCGGATTACATTCTTTTGAGCCTTGCATGAAACGAGGTAACATCTTATAAGATTTTTCCCAATCTCCAAATATATCTCCAATTGCTCTTTGTTTTGCATTCCAAGCTTTGGTGTATGAAATTGTATAACCAAACTTATCTAAAATATGAGTAACAATAGATTTCACCTTATATCCCCAATATCCCTCAACAAGGTTACGAATCTCGTGACTTATGAAACCTCGTTTCAAATTGAAGTGGTCTTGAGGAACCATGTCACTAACACAAGACTCATCACGAGGACCTTTGTATGTGACAATGGTAAAAGCTTGAGAATAGACATCTTTTTCTGTTGCCCTTAACCGCCAATTGCATAGTCTAGGAGATCGCCCACATTTGAAGGTTATAGTATTAGGCTTGGATTCGGCAACTTTGAAAAATTGATTTGCTTTGACACTATATAATGTCACCTCATCGCTCACCGAAGCTTTGTTTGGAAACAATAATTGTCCAACCGCAAACTCTTTTCCTTGTTCATGTCGAACAATATTCTCCCAAGTTTCCCAACTATTCAATTCAACCTCATCTATTGGATCAAGCTTATTAAATTCAACAACGGGAGCACTAGCAAAGACAAGATCATCATCATCACCATCTTCTTCATTTGCTTCATTTGCCAAGAAATACTCATCAAGTGCGGCCACTCCTTATCAATCTCATCACCTTCCAAGTTACCCTCAAATTCCCAATCATTTACGCCATTAGTTTCAAGAGATACAAATCGAGCAACATCATCTAGCCTAATAGGAATACTTGGTGTTGGAATACTTGGTGTAGGATTCACAATATGACTAGTGAAAACTTCAACAAATATGTCCATTGAAGGAGCATTTGAATAACGAATACTTGCGAATAATGCTTTAAATGCTCCTTCATTATTAAGGGGTACAACTTTGAAACACCCGAAACTTGGAAATTTCATCTTCACCCTCAATTGAGTACTCAATTTTTCAATGCCAATTCCCTTATATATCTCATCAACTAATTCCAAATAAGTCATATTTGAACTAGCTAAAATAAAACATTGATTCCCTCCTCTATAAGAAACACATCCTTTTTGCTCCAACACTTCTCCATCCGAATGACACATAAGAGGAAAATCACAAATTTCCATTCTATAAAAGAAAATTGAACACATTTAGTATAAATCAATAATTTCTAAACTAACTATAACCAAATTTTCCGCAATAACATAACTACACCTAATTTAATTTGTTAGCTATTATTGGAATTCACTAATTTAGGGTTTCAAATTTGGAGGTTTTTGTACAAATGCATAAATTTGTATATGGGAGCTAGATTTTTGCACAAAACAAACATAATTAACAACAATATACAACAAATAAGCTAGATCTAAGCATAAAACATGTTACTAAATCAAATAAAAGAGATGAGATAAGAGTGGGGTTACCTTGCTAATTAGGGAGGAGTGAGGTGAGATGAAAGAGTCGCCGGAGAAGAATGAGGAGTGAGGTGAGAGGAGAGAGGAGAGGTTAGGTGTGGTGAGTTGTGTCGGAATTGGAGAGATGTGAGAAGCTTTTGAATTGAAATAATGAATTAAGGAATAGGGGAGACGGTACGGTGCATTTTGTAAAAAAAAAAAAATTGAAATAGGGAAGACACGCCATACGTAATGGCGGGTCTTGTGCAGTAGACACGCCATACATAATGACGTGTTTCCCTTCTTTTATTTTTCCAGAGCTTTTGATGTTTTGGCCCAAAAATTAACTGCATAGACACGCCATACGTAATGACGTGTTTCCTTCAGAAGACACGCCATTCACAATGGCGTGTTTGGGTCCAATATGTGACCCAGCTTCTGCTTACATAGACAATATAAACACGCCATTACGAATGACGTATTTAGTCTAATTTTTAGGTTTTGGAAACCCGAGCCTACATGAACACCATTTGACAAATACTAGAAAAACCTACCCAAAACGACATTTACTTGTTTTCCGATTATTTCAACCGAATGAACCGTTTCGCCATTATCTACTCCGTTTTGCAAAAGGCAAAAGCAGCTAAGTCCATAACTAACCATGGCGGCAATGCTATCTCTGTCATCTCTCTCACATTTTCCAGCCTTGTACACTTCCTCGCCGCAGCCTCCACCGTCTCGCCGGCGCTCTTGTTTTTTCATCGCCTCTTCAAGTAATTCGAATTCCCTTCCATCTCTTAGCTATCTTCAATTCAATTACGGAATATTATTGTAATTGAGTGTTTTTGACAGGTTCTAAGGATGCAGCTTCAAGTCAGTCGTCCAACAAAGAGTTCTTCGACCGTTACGGTCTTAACCCTAATGACTATCTTCCTCAATCACCCTCTAAGGTGCGGTGCTGCTCTCTTTTCAATTTCTTCTTTTATTCATTCATTCTATGCTTTTCAGTCATCCTGCCGGAATTCATTCTTATTTCGCTGATTGTGCCCAATATCGTCTCAAAATGCGCTATCTTGTGCTCTGCTAAAAGATTATGATGTCATTTATATAGAGAAAAAGGAGAAAGGAGAATGGAAAGGAAGTAGGAAGAGAGAAACAGGTAGTTGAAGAGGCACCAAAGCCGCCTCGTACCACACATAAGTTACTTCAGGTACATTATCTTTCTTTTTCTAGCTTGTGTTTCCTAGTTTTGACCACTTATAGGCGGTGGTCATTCAAATTGACTCCACAACCGCTGCTAATGTTTTGGGGTTTTTTCGTGCTTACTAGTTTGGTTAACTCGTGCTTTTTCTTGTTTGAACTTCCATGGTTTTGGGGGATGTAGGAAATCCTTATTTAGTTACCTTCCGATTCAGTTAGGTGCTACTTATATGTACTCCCTACTAATTTGTATTGACCAAGACGCTTTACGGAAAGTGCTTAGAAAATTTCTTTACCCCTTTGGAGTTTAGGCATGTGGAGGCAAAAAGGATGCGACCTCTTAGTGTCAAACTTTATTACCCATCATCACTCCATCGACGTTACGTGTATTTTCATGGATGGGGAGATTTACTTTTGTTTGGATACAGAAGGAGGAGGGAAAGGAAGGAGAAATGGAGTAATTAAGTTTTCCTTCCAAAGGATTTTAAATTACATCCCTCCCTTTCCCCTTCAAATTCCTCCATCCAAATAAATGGTTAAGAGAGAAAAAGGAGGGATGGCCGATGGGAGATTTTCCATTGCTTGATTTTGACATGAGGTGACCGATTTTTTCGACTCCATGTGGATAACCCTAGAGTGTTGTATAAAAAAAAGCTTTGATAAACCACCCCATCACATCATAGTGTGCCATCGTATTTCGCAATTATGACTATGATCATGACCAATGCCGCAATTTCATACTCAGTCGAATCTGTTAATGAATTGAATGATTTGGGAATAAAATTGCTCCTCGATTTGGATGAATTTTTCAGTTTTGAAAGGATCAACTCCCTACTGATTGCTGAGTTTAATGGCCTGATTTGACATATGTGAATAAGTTTAGATATTCTGTTTACATCTCCAGTAGAGCTAAGGACTTCTCCATTTCCAATAGACCAAAATGATTCATAAACCCGCTGCACTTCTTTTATTAAGAAGTAGCAGTCATTTGATGTAGTTCCAACGCAATTTTCATATTGGGTCATCCAAAAACAACCTCTTTGTGATGCTAATACAAGGGCCAGACTGCCCACATCCGATACTCTCTTTCATCGTAATTTGCGGGAGCCCTTGAGGCATTGGAGTAGTGTTGTTGGGTAATTTAGATATCTCCAAACAGAGCTGCGGTTAAGAAATGTGTTGCCTCTGGTAGGTGTTGGCTGGGAAAGCTAAAAGGAAGAAGCTATTGTCACCTGTGGGCATGGATGTGCGTCCAATGATGGAAGTTGTCAAAGGCTCTGCATTTGATATTTTGCAGGTATATTCCAGTGAGGCAGTAACTTTTTTTTGGTAATCTTTTGACAATGCTGTAAAAGTATGGAGGAAATGTTTCTGGCACCAGTGAGAAATGATCAATTTAGCGCTATGCTGACATGAATTTGGCGTGGAAGATGGTTAGGCCATCTCTTTGAACAATGCAGTATAAATGAACAATTGTTATTCTGCTTGATTGCCCTGAACCAATTTTACATCTCTTAACATCCACGAATAAAAAAAAAATACTTTTTTCTATGTTTCTCGGTTGAGGGGTCACTCACTAAAAATAAGAGCATCTGCAAAACTATATAGTTTATCTTTTTGGTTCTTAATAAACTCCACCCGATAAGCAATAGTAAAACGTATCCCAAAAGCACGATGAATTGAATTGTGTTGGTTGCATACTTGTATGTATTTCCTCTTCTCTATACGACTCCACTCATTACGCGGGCAATCCTTTTCCCAAAAGAAAGACGGGAAATAGAAAATATTTTCTGGTAAAGAGGAGAATTATCTTATCTCACTTGGTACTTATACTTAAAAAAGGTTTTTCTACATGGTACCCTTGTATTTATTTGAATTCTACGTGGTACCCCTTGCTTTTCAAAAATATCATTGATACCCCTAAACTTAAAGAAAACATCTTAAAATACCCAAAATACCCAAAATGCTCTAATCCGGCTCTTTTAAATGTTTAGTCTTTACATTTTTGATTGATTTTTTGGCAATAATTTGCCATGCCATTAACATAAACATTGTTTACTCTATCGTAAACATATTTTCTTTACAAAATTTAACTGTTTGAAAACGTGATTTTTAGTAGTTTGTGTATTTTAAGAACATTTTACTAAGTTTAGGGGTACCACTGATGTTTTCAAAAACATGGGGTACCACGTAAAATTTAAAAAAAACACAGGGGTACCAAATAGAAAAACCCTAAAATTAAGCAGAGGGTGCTAGTTAAACATGTCATGCTTTTGACATTATACACTTATACATCACACAAAAGGACACATGGTAATATGTGATATGTTGCATATATGTGGATTGAGTTAATGCTTTCAATAAACTTGGACATTTGAGATAAAGTAATGCTTTAGTCCTAGTGAATGAACTAGTCCAGCAATAGGTGTGGCCCGGTTATGTTATAGACTCTAAATATTAATTGGTTATAGACCTCACCAAGTAGGGTAGTTGTTTTATGGTGCACAATATCTTGATTAAATCTCGTATTAAGTATATGTGAGGACACCTTTTTGTTCCACGTTGTTTTAAGGCTATGTACTTTTTAAAGGATTCGAAATGTCCATCGAACCTCTTCATGTTTTGTAGAATCTCCACTAGGATTTTCTAATACATCCGTAAGTGGCGAGTTAAGGGTGGTTGAGTGTACATAATCCCTCTTGTTAAACAATAGTGAGGCTATCTTCAGATGACTCTTAATATAAATTACTTCGATAATTGTATCAAATGACTTTTACGTCAAAATCGAAAGAAGCACAATGACTTCACTAGATTTTTTTTAGGGATTCTTAGCACTGAAAAAGATTAACTTGCGATGCCATGCCCCGTGTCCTAAATTTAAATAACGTGTCCCGTTTCCTAAATTTCCCTTCCTACTTTATACTTTCTAGTATATTGAAAACTGTCATATGCAAACGTGGCAATTCCAAACAAATGGAGGAATTATTGTTTCCTATGGTGGTAATAGTTCATGTTACATATTCTGCATATTAACCGGACACATGTCCCTATTATTCTCTTGCAGGCAGCTGGTGGTTGTCCTGCATCTTTAAGACCTGGTCGTTGGTTAGACCTCTTCAGTGGTACAGGTTCAGTTGGCATTGAAGCATTAAGCCGTGGTTGCTCGGAGGTATCCCACTCAATTGTTCACCTTCTTTCTCCTTACAAGCAAATGTAGTTTTTGCGACTCATTAAATGCTTGTTATACTCTGCTTTCTTTGTTCCGTTTTAACAATCCTAGACGGACTTTCCTCAGTAATTAAAGTTACTTCTTCAATTTGTTGATTTGCTGGTTCTAGGTATATTTGATTGATTCCACGCATCAAATTGTTTAAGCCTTTTTTATGGAGTAAAAAGCGTGTCTTGATATTTGATCTCTTTGGAATTCTTAATGGGTCAAGATGGCTTATGACTGTTATGAGACAAAGCTGATTGGAATTTAATATGTACCTCCTTTTGTTTTTGTTTTGAATAAAATTCAATATTGCAGCTCATGGATATTTTTTGTTTTAAGATTATTAGATCAGCGGCCTTTGTAAATCAAAAATAAAATACTGATCAAATGTTTTCCAGGAGGCTGTTTTAAGCATTCAATGGTGGATTTGTTTTTGCGTAAATGTAAGTAGTATTAATATATCTCCAGTCAATCTTGCAAATACACAGGTACATTTTGTTGAGATGGATCCATGGGTGGTTTCAAATATTCTGCAGCCAAATTTAGAATGGACAGGCTTCCTAGATGCATCAGTGATACATACTGTTCGCGTTGAGAACTTTCTGGAACGCGCACAGAAGTTTCTAGGTGTGTAAAACATTTGACTTTATTTTTTTTCTATTTTGTCTAGTTTTGCTCTATGTATGCATGGATCTTTGTGCTACTGTTTTTCTGGTTTGTGAAATTCCTTGAATAAGTTGGAGAAGCTCTTTGTTGGCTTTGACATGCAATGATTTTATCCCAACTGTTGGTACTGCAGGTACCGATGCTTCTTTTGATTACGTAAGTGTCACACCTCCATACATGGAAGTTGATTATGAGTTGCTTATGGAGCAGTTATCAGGCTCATCGTTGGTAGGGGAAGATACCTTTATTGTAAGTTGTACAACATTTTCTTTTTCCTATTACTCTCAAGTCTCACCCTTCAACTTGGGTCGGTACTTGGTAGTGTTTTGCTGATTATGCCTGTTTTTTATTTTATTTTTTGCTTTAGGTTGTTGAATATCCTTTGGGAACAAACATGCTGGATTCTTGTGGATGTCTTTTGAAGGTTTGGACACGACAATTTCTCCCTTAAATGTGTATATATTTATGCATTAACCGTCATTGTAATCATGTGTTCAAACACTAAAATTGATGTGTGCATTTTAACCAGATCACTGACCGTCGCTTTGGTCGAACAAATTTAGCAATATATGGGCCGAAGTGGGCAGTGAAGAAAAGGAAGTAAATAGCATGGTGCTGTCAAAACTATTTGCTGATTTGAAAGAGACAGGGCTGCTTCTGGGCTAATCAGTATACCATGTAATGTATTTTACTCTGCATCAGTCTGCTATTTATATAAGCTGCAAATGTGGACAACTTACAACTTACAGCTCTACTTTTGCTATGTTTCTATGTGTCCAGCTTTGTTGATATGAAAGTATTAATCGATGTCAAGAGCCATGACCATCTCTTGGAAATCTTAACCTTCTTTCTGAAGGAGTTTATTGCTTGAAGCCAGCAAGTTACTCATTAGTATTGGCGTAGAAACTATGAGCAGCAGTTCAGATTTTTGTTAAGGCAGCTGCTTTTTTGAATTAGACAGAATAGCCAATGTAAGGAAGTCAAACTTTCTTCAACTCTGCTCTTTCTTTCAATTAATTTTCCCATTTTGTTGGCTGGCAGTGTAAATTATATTTGTTGGTGAGGGTGATTGAGATGTTGCCTATATGAAGTTATCACGTTGTATGGTGATTGTGCTCCAGGACATTGATGCTGCTATACGAAATGATTCAACCTTTAATGTTCCACTGTTTTTTTGTTTTGATTGTTTCAAGTTAACCATATCTCCGAACCCTACCCTACTCCCACCCAATATCAAATTCTCCAGTCTTAGATTGGCTTTGATGAAGCACATGTTTAAAGGCGTAGTTTGCCATGTTCACGAGAAAGTGCGATTAGAACTGCCAAGATTTAAGAGTTCTTAAGGTTTAGGTGTCCGCATAAAAGTATGTTTTGCTGGAAATCTCTTGGAAAATCAAATTCACTTGTTTTGAGTGAAACAAACAACTCATGAGTTTGAAACTACTTGGAATCGGGATGCGTGTGTTTCCTTAAGCAATGAAATGACTGCTTAATTTAACAATCATTGCAGATGGCGGGGTTCAAACCTAAATTTAGTCTAGACAATCTGTATTACCCTACAGAACACTGTTTAGTCTCAAAGGAGCTCAAACTGTTGGTGATGTGAATAAACATTTTTATGTGCTAAGAGTTGATCGCCCATTTATCTGTGAAAAGGCAAGAAACGACCTTCTGACCATTCCTTCCCTTACAGAGAGCAAGATCTAACATGTCTTCCTTGGTCGATGATTTGTTTTATTGCCTTGTTTTATGTTATCAGTCTTCTTTGAGAGAAGGCCCACTCTTCAGATTTACTTATTTGTAATGGTGAACATAGTGTTACTACAGAGGTGCATCGGTGCAACCTCTTGTGTACCACTAGTCACTACCAAGTATTTTTAAATGTATGGGTAATACTCCGTATGTATTTTTGATGATTAGTTATTATTTTCTGGGCTTGAGTCATTGGTGATAGTCTTATCTTATTGGTAGTTGAACCTCACAATTGATTGATCTGCTCTATTAGGTGAGGGGTTTACAATCACATTCCTCTTTACCATCCCTCCGAATTAAGTGGACTGAGCAAAATAACTTCTTTTACTTGGATTACGCAGAACCGAATACAGAAATTGATTGATCTGCTCTATTAGGTGAGGGGTTTCCTTTTAATCATTTCCTTCTCTTTGGGACAGTTTCTGTTGCTTTTCTTTTTCATGGTGGCCTTTTATTCAGATCATCAGTTTGATTATTACTAATCTAATTTTTACTGCCTTTATAAAGCAATGTATATTAACTAAAAATGTGGATTACTACTTTTCTTATAGCCTCGACTGATTGAAGGATGGGCGGCGTTTTCTTTTCTCCACA
>JAGPOY010003921.1:0-12572 GCA_018983105.1 Silene uniflora | reverse complement strand
GATCAATAATATGTAGAAATATTTGATTAAGAATTTATTAGTAGTCTTTTGAAAATCCTTAGGTTGAGATTGACCCAACGTTTCACTGCTTAGAATGAGTTTCTAATTCGTTAACAGGGATTAAGGATTTGTGTTTATTGATCCTGTGATTATATTGGAGTGTGTTACGTGCTCCACAGTGTCCACACATTTGGGAAGATGAACTTGTTAGGCTCAATAATACTCCGTAGATGATATGAGAGGTTTTAATTAGGTGTTTACCGTAGTTTTCATTTTATGACGATGGAATAACAGGATCAAAGTGGGATATAGTTACGAGAAATTCGATTTGTTTCAAATACTAATGATGATCAAATTAGAAGGTCTTTTGGGAGAGGTTCCTTACCTGACATTTGTTGGTTTGTTAGAACATAGAACCGAGGTGTTAACACTTAACAGTATTTTAACAAAAGTTTCATGATCCCATTTTTTTCTTTGATACTTTATACGCTGTCAAAATACCGAAGATATTCTTTGGAGATGTAGGAACATTTCGTAGAATCGTAGATGCATATAATCTATACAAGTGCGAGGTATTTTCAGGATCATGGGTACTTTTTAGTGATCATATCATTCCCCATTTGCTACCTGTTGGATAGTTTAGTTGTTGTCAAAGTTTGCATATGTATGTGTGTGCTCGTGTTCACACGATCTTTTAGTCATTAGAAGATTGGTATTTGATGGATTCAATCTGTTTTTGCAGCCATGGGATACGTATGAAGCGGACTTATCCATTGATCTGAGCAAGCATCATAAGCCTACAACAATCTTGGACAAAATTGCCTACAGGACTGTGAAGCTCCTAAGACTTCCTACTGATATCTTCTTTCGGGTGTGTATATATGCTTCAATGTTGTAGAATGACACTTGATTATGTCCTTTGAAATCGACTGTTATGATATGTCTAACATTTTGTTGATTGGGAATAGTAGAAAAATGTGGCGGCAACTGTTGTCAACGTTTTGATGGTCGTTTTCAAATGACTATTGTTTCATTTCATGGCCTGTCAGTTTGCTGATATGATGTGTCTTGATTGCTTTTAAGATAGGGGTAATACAGTGTATATCCGACACTCCTGCTGCATCCCACTACAAGACTGGGTTCGCTGAGGCACTGGAGTAGTAAATATTTCGATGTGTTGAGCTTTTGTGCTTATACTCTACGTAATGGTTTTATTCTGTTAATATGCTGATCTATCTCCAATTGTATCCAGAGACGATATGGTTGTCGAGCAATGATGCTTGAAACAGTTGCTGCTGTGCCGGGTATGGTTGGTGGTATGCTGCTGCACCTTAAATCTCTTCGCAGATTCGAGCAGAGTGGTGGTTGGATCAAAGCATTGCTTGAAGAAGCTGAAAATGAAAGAATGCACCTAATGACAATGGTTGAACTTGTGAAGCCTAAATGGTATGAGAGACTATTGGTTATTACTGTGCAAGGAGTTTTCTTCAATGTCTATTTTGCTCTCTATCTACTTTCCCCAAAGGTTGCACATCGAGTTGTTGGTTACCTGGAGGAAGAGGCTATACATTCATACACAGAGTATCTTAAGGACATTGAAAGTGGTGCCATCGAAAATGTGGCTGCTCCTGCCATTGCTATCGACTACTGGAGGCTTCCAAAGACTGCAACTCTGAAAGATGTTATTACTGTCATTCGTGCTGATGAAGCTCATCACCGTGATGTCAATCATTTTGCTTCTGTGAGTACCTTTTCCCCTAATTCTGATTCCTTTTCTCTGGTTCTCTTTCTAATATAATACGAGACGAATTTAACATCACAACATTAGTGTAGTGCCTTAAGAGATCTCGTAAATGGCGTGGTAAAAAGGCGAATATACACAGCCCTCCCCACATGTTTCCGAATGGCCCATGAAATTGCATCTAATGAATGTTACATTTTGTAACATTATAATCTGGAATTAAAGAAAACTAGACCAATTTATCAGGAAATACGAGTCTATTTTCTAATTTTATTTTCATCAGACGATAATATGTGAGGATTTATGCAGCATTCATCATATACTTGTCGACTAGCAAGATAAGTAATTTGACGATATTTTTGGCATCGAACTGACGAATTGTTGTCCTTGCAATGCAGGATGTCCATTTCCAGGGAAGGAAACTGAAAGAAGCTCCAGCACCGATTGGTTATCATTAAATCAGTTACGTACTATTTTGAAGAGTTGAAACACATTTCTTTATCAGTACATCTATTTCGTTTTATAATATGCAAACTGCGACGTCTACGAGTTAATGCCTGGTATGAATAGGAATCATGTAAATGCTTGCAAAGTATTGACCTACAACGATGGAGATTAAGCATTCAGTGCATCAAGTAATTTTTGTTTGTTCCTATGAATAATTGTGAATAATTGTGATACAACAAATTATTGTTGAAAACGGAAGTATCCGTATTAAACTTTAAATTTATTTGTACACTTTCTTTCCTTGAATTTCCGTTATGATGTGTATGTCAATTGTCAATTGAGATGCTGGTCAATGTTTCCGAGGAAATGAAGGGAGTCGGTGGTCTTGGCTGATTTTCTAGTCAATGATCACCATGGTCAAGTCAAGGTGGCCTTTTACGCGGAAACAGTCTTCTCAATCATTAATTGGCCCTTCGTTTGTTGACTTCCGTACAACTTGCTGAGGAATGGGGATAGGGTGACGACTGACGATTTGTCTAGGATTGAATTTAGGTGAACATTGACTGATAATACTCTGGTAATTGAATCAACCATGTTTTATTGATCAGAAATTCTATGTTAAGACAGAACGAATAGTACGGGTAAGATAAAACGAAAACTCATAGAGACTAGCAAAATAATTATCCTATCTAGCCAAATGGGGTAGTAATTGACCTTTTTTATTCTTAAGATGGATATACTCGTCTTGAGAGAGACCAGTTGTTTAATGATAACGATATCGCCAGTCGCCGCACCCTACGATATTACTTGTATGTGATTGTACGAGTAAGATAACAGATGTTTGAGGAAGCAAAAAGAAGACATTTATTTCACCCACAATATATGTGAGTAGATTAGAATATAACTAAAATTTCCGAGGAAGCAATAGAACGGCATATGCATTTTAGGAGTGACATCATGTGTTCCTATAAGTTTGTAGATAAGGAGATAATTAAATTTGTAAAAACAGGGTATAATTTTCGACATAAATAGTTAAAATCTAAGGAAAAAGAAAGAAGAAAAACCTTATATATCATGAAGTTAAAAACATGATGAGGTAGCGTATTAAATGATGACGTTAGAAGCACATCACTTGTACATAAGATTTTTACCAATTTCAAGTAGTTTGTGATAGCCTATAGATACTCAGAAGGTGTCACTTGTGACCATCACAAGTTTGTGACGTCTCACAACACTTCTCGCACTTACAATCCTACTTGCTCTTCTACTTGGAGCTTGTGAGAGGTCACAAACTTATGACAAAAATTGCCGTCGCAACTCGCAAATGAGAATTTGTGATACTCTATAGATACCAATAAGATCTTAAGCAGTTCATTTCCATGATGCTGTATCGCCTATTCGCCTTCAAGTCCGTCAGAACTCCATAGCATCCTGTTGAACTCAAAACTCGCGAACTCAAACAAAACTAACCTTACGGATGAAGGATCGTGCCTTCTTAGACATTTCTTTACTTGCTCTCTGCTATGTTCAGTATTACAATGGATTTAATCCAGTTCCAATAATTGGCCATTCTACGCTTACAGCAACAAAACAACACATCTTTCCTCCAGTTCTAACTGAGAAAAAAAAATTGTACTCTTTTGGTGTGATCTGACCATCAATGGAAAAGCCGGCAAAACTCAGAAGCTTTCCCGATAGTCACTAAAGATTAGACAATGCCTAGCTTATGAAATAAGGGCTGTCTTAGTCTAAAACTTCGAGTCTTTGATGGGGTTTATAGGAGACATTTTCTGTTGATCCAATCATGACGCGTTTTTCAATGGGGAGCTAGAATAGGGTGGTCCAGATTTCGGATTGTCATCCACTAGAACTTCGACTACTGTGGATTGATCAACAACTGAAGAAATTTCAGACCCATTTATCTGCTTTGAAGAAAATCTCAATCTCAAAAGCAAGGAATTTGTCATCACTCCAAGAGAACTCAACCCCATTAGAGCTCCGGCTATTGAAGGGGTTAACATCGTCCCCGTGATTGGCAACAACAAACCAGCAGCAACGGGGAGTCCAACGATGTTATACCCAAACGCCCACCAAAGATTCTGCTTTATAGTTTTCATGGTTAGTTTGCTAAGTGTCAAAGCATCGAGAACTTGTGTAAGCCGGTTTCCCATGAGCACTATCGATGATACCTCACTGGCAGCCCCCACACCACTACCCATGGCTACCCCCACATGTGATAAAGCCAAGGCCGCAGCATCATTGATACCGTCTCCAACCATTGCCACAATATTGTTTTCATTTTGGAGTTGACTGATGAAGTTCTTCTTTTGATCAGGTTTTACTCCAGAGAAGACCTTGTTCTTTGGTATTCCCACAATTGAGGCAACGTGTTCAGCAGTGCTCCTTTTATCACCTGCATACAAACTTATATATGAGACGGTCTATTTTGTAAGGTCAACCCATTACCCCTAAAATGAATGAAGAAACATAGCAGGATTTCTGTAGGTCTCACATATGTGACCATATACACAGGTCAGCTAGGACTAGCTGGTAAAATCACGACAGATGGTACCCATGACCTAAGTCTGAATCACGTCAGTATCAACACTATTCTTGTAACTCCCTTTAACCCAAAAGAAACGCCAAACTCATTGACTCACCTGATAGCATGTAGACATCTATACCCTGATCGTACAAAGATCGGACGACGTGTTTGGCATCTTCTCTTATCTGATCTTCAATGTAAATGAGGCCTGCAAGATTTCCATCTACACCAACATAAACAACGGACTGATTGCTTTCCTCAAGCTCTTGAAATTGGTTTTCCTCAATTCCATGCCTTTGAAGCCACTCCAATGTCCCTACAGAGACCCGTCTATTTTGTATGGTCGCCACAGCACCAGATCCTGGCTCTTCCAAAAAGGTACCATCAGTAGCTTTGGCTTTCGGGCCACCAACAGACCGAGCAGCTTCCACAATAGCTTTTGCAACTGGGTGGATAGTATTAGACTCAACACTAGCCGCTAGTTGCAACAACTCAGCCTCTGACGAGCAAACTGGGTCATTACCCGGATGTGAATTTACGACAACTTTGGTCACAATGGGTTTCCCGCTGGTTAGAGTTCCGGTTTTGTCAAAAACTATGACATTGGCCATTGAGAATTTCTCTAGAACATCTCCACCGCGTAACAATAACCCTCTCTTAGCGCCAAGTGAGGTCCCAACTAACACGGCAGTGGGAGTTGCAAGGCCAAGAGCACACGGACAGGCTACTACTAAAACACTACAAGAGAGCTGAAGTGCTAGAGAAACTGAAGTTCCCCCCAAAACGGTAGGTGACAAGATATGAGAGCCAAATAAATTCCAGAAGATAAATGTGGCAGCAGATAGTGCCATTACCCCATATGTAAAGTTACCCGCCACCTTATCAGCCAAACGCTGAACAGGAGCTTCCCTGCTTTGTGCTTCTTCCACAAGTCGAACAATGTCAGCCATGGTTGTTTCACCACCAGGCCTTCGCACTTCAACAGTAAGCGTTCCATTTAGGTTTATACTTCCAGCAGAAACATCATCCTAAAAAGTATGAAGTTATTTAGCTTGAACACAGTCAATTGTTAGGCAGCTTTACAATAAATCAATAACATATAGCAAACCCGCATGTTATTTACCCAAATATCCTTACAAAGAACTCAGCAGTAACTACCTTGCATAAAGGTACTTGAGTAAATCACACACAGTTGTATAATAACGTGATGTAAGTCTCCCTTAATAAGTATTTGTGTAGTTCGAGAGGAAACAGATGAGTTGATATACAAAAGAGTAGAACAGGGAGGTAGGGAAACTGGCAGAAGAGAGCTTTTATGGTTTGTAAAACTTACACACCCCGGTTAGCTTAGTCACGGGAAGAGGTTCTCCGGTAAAACTTGATTCATCAACTGTACTCCTACCAGCCCTGACAATTCCATCAGCTGGCACACGGTCCTGAAATTTATTAAGATTGTCACAGGACTTGGATACTGACATCTGCTAGTGGTCTCATATTTTGAAGTTTTCACTTGTTTCGTTTTACAGAAAATAGCACCATCTAGAAAACAAATGACATGAAAACCCATCAACAAAAGAATGTTAAATATGACTGAAGAAAAGACACAGAAAAGGAAGAAATGCACTGACAAAAAAGTTGATGGTGAAAATACAAAAATGGCTATTGTAAATTCACAAGTGGGGGTGGTATTGCATAGGAAAAAAAGTCAAAAAAAAAAAAAAAAACTTACGCCAGGGAAGACCAAAATTTTGTCCCCTACTGCAAGACTGCTACAAGGTACTTCAACAGTAGGAAGATTTTCTTTAGCATCATCGACTAAAAGACGAGCTTTTGAGGGTAAGATACTCAAAAGACTGGTCAAATCACTAGTGGCTTTGATTTTAGCTCTTTGTTCAAGATTTCTTCCCAACAAGACAAAGGCTATCAGCATAATTGGTTCTTCGAAAAATGCCGTCCACCCCTGGATTAATAACATGCTTGTCAGCATAACAAACCCCAGAGTAGTACACCTGATGGGTCATATGTTGTTAATGAATAAACAAGAAATCGTTTCAGAAAATGGCACATGCATATAGCTATCTGCCTAGGCTCTAGTGATTCTGAAAAAAGAGAATAGACACAATCCGCAAGAAAATCATCATTTACAAATTGCAATTTGGAGCACGTAGGTTTATGTATATTGTATAACATTCCAGTTAGGAAGATCACAATGTAGAAACTCGACTGACAATCCTAAATTATACCTGCAGTCCACTTATTTTTCTGTCTACCTCCATTTCTTAGATCGTCAAGCACATATCTCCAAAATAGCAATGTATTGAATGGGTATTTGTTTTCTCTGAAAGAAGCAAGAAGACTACTGGTGTTTTAATATTCAAAGAAACTGGCATGCATGCCACTGCTCATGTAAATAGAAAGGAAGAAGAAGCAACAAAAAAACAACCGGTGCTACACGAGAGTGATCAAGGCAAATTCCTGGAAATCAGAGGAATATAGCTAACTGGCTATTAGCCAATCTTCAGTTTAATTACTCCCCTAGCAGCTACAACCAGCATTTCTGAAGTGTAAAAGGGAACTAACAATTAACAAACCGTTTCTTGGCTTATTCTAGCGGGGAATGTGAAAATAAATCATATTGCGCTGGACCATTTTAGGCCAAGACTCAAGAGTAGTCCGTCCATCCCCCAGCTGGAATGGGGTATACTGAGAAACCAGAACACACATGTGATTTTACTCATGTGCTGTTCTGACATCAGAGATAACCCAGCCACCTAAGATGCTAGATGCCGAGTTCGCAAATACGGGGTCATGATCACATGTTTATAATGATCTGAATGCACAGTAATGATGGAAACATAAGTACACGTACACAAGAGTGTTACCAGACTAGGGATACAAGCGGCCAGTGTGCTAACTGTAAATGACGATAAAGCTCCAAGTCCAACTAAAGTATTCATGTTAGGGGCACCCCTAAAAAAACTCTTGAGACCATCAATAATTAGTTGTCGTCCAGGTCCTAGTAATGTGAATAAGGACAACGATAAATGGAAGCCTGTGGAGTGCAAGACATGGATCCATGAAGCTTTAGCTCCAAATAGATGGGACGCATGTCCAAACAGACACACAGCACATAAAGCCCAAGATACTGCAAGTCCACGGCCTGTAAGAAATATTTAAGATAACTGCTGAAGAATTACACTTTGTTCCTCAACTACGAATAAAATTTATCAAAGGAATAAGAGAAAAAACCGAATAGGCTCAATTGTAGTACGGGTTACAAGGATACTAACCATTTTCTTTTAATTGGTTGCGTTTTTGATATATCTTTCTTTCAAAAGTTTTGAATACACTCTCCCTTCCAGCATCTGCACACAACATCACAGAAAGGACTGATTGAAAGGATTTCGTCACATGGAAACTGATTTTATTAAGGAGTGTGCCGTAACCAGTTAAATATCTCTGCAATAAGTTCATTCAAAACTGCCAACAGGGGAGACCTGTGGCAGCCCACACACACACGCACAAAAGAAAAAACACATATCATTCATCATCACTGCAAATATGATTAAACATCCTCATATTTTCATTCCTGAATAATTACATCACAGATAGTGCAGAAGGGTGAAATGTTGAATTACATGAAAAGAGCCACATCAGAAGATTGAAACAAAAATTTGACATGAATTTATTCAAATAAGCTCTCAGCATTGTCAGCTCGTTTCGTATGTAAGGAAAGGTCAGATCTAGACATACTGCTTACAAATACATCATACATATTGAACATTGTCGGAACACTATGAAGTTGTCAATTTACTACAGATATATTTATATAGCAAAACTGTCCACAAACAATTGTCTTCACCGAACGCTCTTGTGTGTAGACTCCCACTACCCGTTGCACCTTTAGTAACTGCAACTTTTACCTATCGGCAAAGAAAAAAATTTGGGTCATATGTGACGGCTGAAAATCTACCCATTCACTTCTAAGAGAAAGATAAAAGTGTTTTTTTTTTTTTTTAAATAAATGTTCTGCAAAAAAACTACACCAATGACATACCAGTTATTTAGCTCCTCATAATAATTTTTGTATTTCCCACTCAGGGATCTCTCCTTCATTGTCCCCCTGACCTGTCAATCAATAACCAAGCTTGACATGAATCATGAAGCCAAGCATATTCTCTTATGGTATGTTTTAAGTATGTTGTCTAAACTCAAGGACTCAAGGTAGAGGACAAGTATTTAGTTATCGACCTAACAGGAGTTACCAAGTCACAGGTTTAAAGGACAAATTAGACGGGTCCTTTCAAAAATGTATTCAGATTTTCTCCCAGCCTTCCTTAAAGCATAACTTATCATCCCTTTTCATAAAGTCTCACAGAAATAACTTCACAAGCACACGTATCCACGTATTTACCATTGCAGACAATTACCACAAGTCCAAACGAGTTCCTCAAGTTTGGTGTGATACCTTTACTAAATATAAAAGATCAAGAGCTCTCTTCAGTGGCTCAACCTAGCTTAAAGATGTACTATGATGAATGATGATACCCTGAATGAGGAGGCTTACAATCTCATTTTGTCTACATATAACAATACTTGAGCAACACAATTAAACTACTAAGAGATAAGAGTCAAAAGAACAAAAATAACAATACAGGAGACACATTGTGAAAGGCTGTAGGGAGGTGAAGTGGTGAACCATTCTAAGGGGAAGCCAAGGACTATGACATCTTTTATATCTTTTTCTTAATTGCCACAGAAGTGAATGAAGGCTGGAAATTCTATCAGCTACCTCAGGCTCTAAGCTAAGGCAAATGACGTAAAACATCAACTACCAGTCTACCACAATAACAAAAACAAAAATTACGAAAGGGATTTAAAGGCAACCCAAAAGAAGATTTGTTTAAATCGGTTTAGTAACATACATCAGTATGTTTGGTTTAGGAGTGATAACATGAAAGGCAAGAAAGAAAGAAAGCATCAAATTATTGTCAGCAATGTCAATCATCACAGCATAGGCTTGCAGGCAATAAAGCTCAGTAATAATTCTCCCGGATGAAATTACCCAGGAGTCGGAATGAGATAAATTTAATCAATAATGTTATTCTTCTCTAATGGCCCACAAACATATTTACCACATTTTATACCAGAAAACTGCGTCAAACATTTGAACATCAACGACAAGAAAAATTTAATCTGAACATTTGAACATCACAACCAGATATACAGTGCTGACATCTACTTAAAAGTAACAGCACATCATCAATGTTGCTCTTTCGGTTGTGAGAACATAGTGGTAGAAGTCTGTAACATAAAAATAAAATAAAAGAATGAATATTAAAGTAAAAGATAACCAACCTCTAGCATTCGATTCAAATCCACAATTCGTCAAATGTTTTGCCAACAACTCTCCCAGCTCCTGTCTCCAATTTGGTACAACCTTAGCTTCGTCTACAGGCCAAACAATTGCAGTCTCCGTTGCTAGATTAACAGTTGCAGATGACACCTGAGGCTGTTCTTCAAAAGTCAAAATCCATGCAAAAGGAGAATAAATCTGAACTTAAACATTGCTGAAAAGACGATGTTTTCTTCACAAATATTTATCAGAGAAAAACAATGTATTACGTATATATAGCCATTCACCCATGATTGACGGTCCACCAAGACACCAACTACTATCATCTCTAGTCACCAATAACCAGAAGAGAGCAAGCAACTACCACAAACATGTACATTCAGCTCTCATTTCAAGATAAAGATCGTCATGTTTTCAAAGAAACTGTCTCGCTAGTTAAGGCTTAATTTTTATAGACAATTTTTTTGATTGAAGTATTCGATATTGACCACAAATTACATACACCTTATTTGTTCAGCTACAGCTAAATATTCACTAACACAAAAATAAATCAAATCCTTTCATAGTATTATACTCCCTCCGTCTCAATCATTTGTTTATCTTTTATATTCATTGTGAGGAGCATTTTAATCAAAAATAAACAAACGATTGGGACAGAGGGAGTAAGTATCTATTTCAGTGACGGCTATAATACTGGCTGTCGCGGACTAAGCTCACTTAATACGGCCTATATCGCCTTAAAATGCAATAAATACCGTAGTCCATAGCTAAAATCTTCAATAACAGTAGGATTTCAGTGTCACGGCGTTGATCTTGATTCAATACAATGCATCATTTAATATATGATTAATACATTTCACAAATTACAAACGCTTTTAACTAAATTACACGAAACTCACTTGATTTTCGAGAATTTTCTTCACTTTCGATGCGCATCCTCCGCAAGTCATCCCCTACGCAAATTCACAAAACATCATTACATCACACACAAATTTCCTAACAAAAACTTGAAGAACACAGAAAACATTAGTATATGCATACTTACTCCAACATCGAGCACAATAGCATCAGGCGAACTCGGCGAAGCATCGTCAACAGCTCCGACCTTCGGAACACCTTCCTCGAAACCATCGCCGCCACCGCCACCACCGCCTGAGGGGAATCCTCCGCCGCCGCCACCGGAAGAGTGAGAGAGACAGCGAGAATGAGGCACGGCTGATGTGAGACGGCGAACGGAGGAGAAAGAAAGTGAGACTGCGGCGCGCGAGGAGTGAGAGAGACGGCGCGTGAAGAACGATGAGGAGGTAGTAAACGGTGGCGCGTGACAAGAGGTGGCAAGGATGCGGCGGCGGAAGTGGAGGAGAGAGAGGATTGCGGTAGGGGAATTTAGGGTTTTGGATAGGGTTGACTCCATTGTTGTCGAGGAGATAGAAAGGAAGAGAGTGAGATGAGACTTGAGAGGATTAGTTTGCGAGACGATGAGTGGCGGGAAACAGGTTGAGGAGTGTTGGTGGTTTTGATTGAACGGGGAATTGGGGTTGATTAGTTAATCCACCCGTCTCGGTCAATAGTTTATATTTCTTTTAGTAAAGAAATCGACTCATATCGGTAGGAACATTATATTTCTTCATCTTTCAATTTTCGAGTTACAATCGAGATTTTTTTATAATTGTAAATTAATTCCTTTTTCTTTACCTTATGATTGTGTGTATAAAGCAATTATAAACTATCTACTAGGATAGAGAGAGTATTTTATATTTTTATTTAGTTGTGATTTGTCATAATATTACGGCTAATTAATGTCATTAAGATTATACTCTAGTTTAGTGGCGGAATTAGGCAGGGGCTAATAGTGCGGTCGTCTTATGAAGTAGCGAAAGTTTTAATATGTCTATTCTTAAACGACTAATAGTTATAATTTTAAGCAAATGAAGCATAGGTAAAATGAAAAATTATACATTAATGTAAACTGATATCAATTATGAAATAGAAAGGATCTTGAGTTCCCGATCCTTGTTAATTAGCTTAATTTTGATGCTCCGGAGTAAATTGTTACAAAAAAAATACTTTTATAGCTTTGTTCCCATAAAGTATTGTTCAATTTACCTAAAGCACAAATATACATTCTTCTATTAAAGTATGGGTATATTAGCTACAAGCCTACAAGTATGTGTGTCAAAAATAATACAATACACTTAGTTTAGTGAAATGTATTCAAAGAATACAAGAATTTTTCTAATTTAGTTTAATTAGAGAGAATGTCAATGTTGTTAACAACATACCCCTAATGAACTACAAGAACAAAAAATGGTACTCATAGAGTCATAGAATGTGATGGGGCATATTCTGCACCGGCTGACCGGGTCAACATCTTGACCATAGTCAATGCTCACTGACCACGTGTCACACAGCATCGGACTACTTGACCCTCTCGGCCTGACATCAAGCCAGCCGAGGGACGCATACGGCCTCGGTGCTCACTG
>JAGPOY010003920.1:0-12572 GCA_018983105.1 Silene uniflora | reverse complement strand
TTGAATTCCGACTAAAACCAATGCCGACAAAGAGATGTGACTGTGAGGGTTTCAAGTTACACTGAAAACTGCACCTTAAGCACTTTGATTCGTCTCCATGGCGACGTCGTGCTACATATCGATGAAACTTGCTATATATAACTGTGAAGTAGTAATAATGTTTTATTTTCTTTTTTTGTCAATGGACAATGAAATTCTCTGCAAAAGAAGAGAAGCATCATGATCTAAATGATAGTTTCCCAAGCAACAATAATAAGATTCTGAATTATGTAAAAGAAAGAAATTAAGACATAAACAAAATTGCACCCATTATTCCATAAATAATACAGAATAATACCATAACCAATATCATAACGAAGAACTTTATGAAATACATAAAATCTCTACAAAATCAATAAATAATAATAATAATAATACAAACAAAGATTGATGAATATTTTGTGTATATTTTGCATTTGTATTGGTTGTACCTTACATGGTATTTATAGGACAAAAATCCTAGTGCGCGAAGGAGACATAGACTCCTAACAACATTGCAAATACAATATTCGGAGGAACACAAGTCGTGCTTAAGTACAACTTGACCGCAGTCGGAAGTCTATCGTAGAAGTCTGCCAAATATCGATAGAAATTGCAACATTATCCTATTACTACTAATAGCATACGTAGGACTTAGGAGTCTACTAAATACCATCTTTTATTTTATCTGATTTTAAAATCCTATAAATATATTAATTTCTAAATGAATTTTTTTTTTATACATAATATATTCAATAAAAAGAATAGCCAATGAAATCGCTCCAAAGCAATAACCAATCAAATCGCTCGAAAACATCCTCTTTTAGGTATATAGATAGATAGATAGATTCGTCAATATGGAAAACATGTTAAGTATATATCATTATCCAACTTTCCCAAGTTCTAACCCATCAACTAGCGTATTGATAGTCTTCCTTCTTTCTAAAACCCGATATTTCCCCCAAATTATCGAACCTCTCCAAATCATTCACTTCCAAACCCTAATTTTCCGACGAAAATCTTCAATACCTTAACAAATCTCTCCATTAATGGCGGACGATTCACTCGACTCTCATCGCAAACACCACCGTTCTCAATCCGATGACGAAACGCCGGAAAAATCAAAGCGTCACAAGCACCGCCATCACCACCGTCATCACCGCCGCCATCGCAGACATCGTTCGAAGCACGAGGAAGAGAAAAAGGATGAAATTGAACTGGAGATTAAAGCGGATAATGGAATTGTTGCGAAATCTGGTGATTATGATATGGAAGAAGGTGAAATTGTTGAGGAATTAGGGGTTCTTATTGCTAATGATGTTGTTGATAATAAGGTTGCATCTGATCTTGAATCTGGTGAATTGGATGATCGAGATATGGTCTGTTCTAATCTAATTACTCTTTTTACTTCGTTTCGATTTCAATTTAGTTTTCTAGGGTTTCAATTATGTCGTACCCTTATAAATTTAAGTATGCTTGAACTTGTTGTTTAAGCGAGATGAAGTAAATTGATGAATTTGGTGAGTCTTGACGCTTTATGATTTAAATTATGTTGTATTTGAGCAATGCTATCGACTCTCTCCTTTTTACCTTCTCCGGCTTTCTCCTCCCATCGGTTAATGTGAATAATTTGTACTCGCTTTGTCTCATTCATTTGTTTACCTGTTATATTTATCGTGAGGAGTATTTTAATCAAAGGTAAACAAATGATTGGGACGGAGAGAGTATTATTTTTAGCCGCTTGATGTCAAATATAGGAGGGAAGATATACATGATTTTATCGTCGTGTGATAGGAGAAGGTTGGGGAGAGGTTAAGAGCAGAAAGTTGATAGCATGTCTCTGTTTTATGTATTCAGCTGACCAAATCCGGAATTTTGGTGATATAGCTTTTATAGTGTGTGCATTGGCTAGGGGGCCGTCATAGGGAGCTACAACTTCGTAAAAAAGAGGGTGCTTTGCTTTGAATCATTCATGAGTCCAGAGCGACATAACTTTCAGTGCGGTGTTAAGTTGTAAGACTTAGTTCTACGTTAATGTATATGTTTTTCCTTTTTTCAGTAGGGTGACACGTTTATTTGTTTACTTTTCTGTTTCTTTATTGTTCTTTTTTCTGCTGTGTATGTGTTCGTCTTAGGTTTGTTTGATGTCTTTGATGCAGAGAGTTGTTGCTGACATGGAGAGTTCTCCCATGGATGATGATACGAAATCTGGTAAGATTTTGAAGTTGACTGGTGATCGTAGTGGTGATAGTAAGAATCATAGGATTCATGGTAGTCTTGATGAGTCACCAGAGTCTGTGAGCATTGCAAATGGTGGTAGATCTGGGAGAAGTAAGTCTCCATCGAAAAGTAGTGAAAGGCACAAAGATAAACATAGAAGCGAAATTAAGGATCAATTAATGGAAGAGGATGTAGGTGAACGGGAACGTAGAAGAATTTCTTATTCTCACAAGACTAAAGATGATCACCGCTCACCTTCTGATGGTAGACACCATGTGGAAAAGAGGGTGAGAAGCAGGTCAGAGTCTGTTGATCGGGTGAAAGAAAGGGAGCGCTCTCGGAGCATTGTGCGTGAGAGGTGCTCTAGATCACGACATCATCTTGAAAGAGATGAAGGGATTTATGAAAATGGCAAGGTTTATGACGACCACAGTGAGGAAAAGGATGACTACAGGCTGGACCGCGGTGAAAGAGCTAGCGACAAAAGAAGAGAGAGGAGTTCCAGCCGTCATAGATCTAGCATGCATGAAAATGGTGATTATTTGGATAGACAGAGAGACAAGATGATGTACAGGGATAAAACGAGGGCGAGAGAGCAGGAACCAGATAGAGCAAAATCTGACAGGGACTTTGAATATGAAAGGGATAGACGGGGTAGAGATCGAGAAAGGGAATCTGACAGGGACAAGAACAAAGCTACAGATCGGAAGAGTGGTGTGGACTGGGATAGAGAAAGTGAAAGGGATAGAGAACAAAGAAGGGAAAAAGATCGTGGTAGAAGCAGGGATAGGGATTATGAAAGGGAAAGGAGGAGAGACGCAAGTACTTCTTCACTTAGGGATAGGAATCCAGAGAGAGCAAGGGATAGGCAAATGGAAACGGACAGGGCACGGGACAGTTATCGAGGAAGAGATAGACATGATGAGGGATCTGATAGAAATAGGAGGTATCACAAATATGAAGATCAGGCTAATGGGCATGGTGACCGAGATAGACGCCGTGGTTACGATGAACCAGATTATATGAAGGATAGAAACCGGAAATATGAGTCTGAGAAAGATCGAGCATCCAAAGATGTTTCTGTTAGAGAAAATGAAGATGCAAAAAGGTTTGCATTTTAAATATTTTTTACTTGAGTGAATGGGTTATAAATAACTGCTTGAAGCGTTCTTTTTGTGTTTATGAAATTGCTGATTGTTATAGTATGGTGATTGTTGTGATTGTAGGGACGAAGAGGATGACCAAAAAGGATACGAGGAAAGAGTTGATTTAATACTTGCTGAACAAGAAGAGGATGACGTGGATAGAATTAAGGAAGAGAGCAGAAGGCGGAGAGAAGCTATTCTCCAAAAATATAAGGAAAAACAATTGCAGCAACAACCTCAGGATGCTAAAGGTTTGTTCAATGTTCTTGATCTTTGCGAGGTTTTTTGAAAAAGCTGTATGGGTTTTTGTTTTGTCGTTGGGTAGCTAAATTAAATGAAGGAGAACTTGTTATGTAGATGATTTTTGGTCATATTCAATTGCATAGGAAGGTGACCGACTCCCACTTTAACTTTGACCTTTTTTTGTCTGCTAGTTGGACTGTACATGTGAAATTCTCAGATCCATTTAGCACTATAACTGTATTGAATGTTGCCAACCTCACATATTGTCTTTGTTCGTCTGGGCAAGCCAGACGGCATGATACTTGGTGATAGTTTTCACGTTATGAATGAGTAGTTTTCATCTTTTTTGTACTTCTTTCTTTTGAAGGGGTCTAATTTATGCCTTGTTTGTAGCTGAATCAGATGAACAGCTGAAAGAACAGCCCTCTCAAAAGCATAGTGAGGAGCCCTTTGGGGTTGACAAATTGTATAACGTCGGGAAATCACCTATCAGAAATGGAACTGTAGCCGTAGAATCAAATACTGGTGCCGCTGGACTCGGTGAAGGTCTTCCAAAGGTATCTACACGTCTTTAAAATTATGAACTTGAATTTTTTCTCCACAATTTCAATTCATATAAGAATCATGATGACCAATAGTGTATCTCAAGACCGGAAGTTACATCCTGTTCTGGACATTTGGTTGATAAGTATTTATTCTGGTGTCAGTGGTGTGTGGTTTGGATTCCGTTACTCTTTTTTAGGATGTCAGAATTGTGTCTTAAATATTGAAGTTTTCTCTTTCTTCGTTCACTTCCTGTTTAGATCTAATCGTCTATTTTCTTTCTTCCTTCGTGTATATCCATACTAAAGTCTAAAAGGCTCACTTAACAGCGAAACTGAGTGTTTCTTTTCATTCCTTGGGCCTCGAAGGCCGGTTACTGAAGTCACATCTGATGCAACTTGTCTAGTTCTGATGAATGCGTAGTCACATCAGCTTTGCACCTGATCATTTGCATGTTAAACTTTCTCAATTTGAGCTTACTTGCTTTGTTGAAATAATGCAGAGTGAACGATCAGATGATATGTTCTGTGATGATATATTTGGAGATTCGCCAGGAGGAATTCGTAAGATGGTATGTTGTTGGATTAATTTGCTTTATTATTGTTCACGAGTTCTGTTTTTTTGTTAGTAAAGACGCAGCAGAAACACGATGGTGAGCGTAAAATTCTTTGACCATTGGATTTTGTTTCTTTTCTTACCCCAAAGTTGGAACTAATAAGATGTTTTCTTTCACATTGGGAGTTTTTTTGCAAAATAATTTTTTTATTTTTATACTCCCTAATAGTCGCTCTTTTCTTCCCTCTTTCCGTTTTCATGGTAGCCGGATTCTCTTCAGTCTTTCCCCCAAATTCATTTGTATGTGAGGTAGAATGTTTTATGTGGTCCAAAATCATTTCCTTATGTGTAAAGTGGAAGGGGGAAGAAATGAGCGACTAGGAGGGAGTAGTTTTTTTCCTGGCTTCTTTTATGGCAAATGGTAACTGTTTCTTATTTATGTATTATAAGTATGTGTTTGACTGATCTTTACTTTGTACAGGGTAAAGGGGATGGCCTGCCTATTCAACGAAGTGGGTTACATGATAACTGGGATGATCCAGAGGGATATTATAGTAAGTTCTAAACTTTTCCCAGTCCTCTTTTTAAATATAATATAATTGAACATAATTTTTATTACTTGTACACATTATAGTGTATTGGTAAAAGAGAGAATGATTTTGCTTCTTTCTTGAGTTGTGGTACATTATCATGTGTTGTTTTGTTTTATCTCGAATATAGATCCTCCATTGGGCATATAATGATCATATGTTATTTCTAGCCCTCTATACCCGACAGGACCATTATGCTGAGTATTATTTTTGTTGCTTTGGTATATAATGTATGAACTTAAAATGGCTAACAAAACCTTTTATGGGTCACTTGAGGATGCTGCTTCATCTGACTCTCCTCACCTCGCTTTGAGCTAAAGCCTCTTTAAAGCATTGAGTGTAGTACTGTAGTAATTGTGTGATGGTGTTATCCGTAGCCGTCTTCAAAAGAAACTTTACAGCTTGGTATAGTTTGCTTTATTAAAGAAAAAAAGCCTGAACTGTTATGCGCAGATGCCTCTGCATGTTGCTACCACAGATTGTTTCACCGCCTGTCATCTCAGCAATGTGTACTTGCATCTCCATACTAAATATATCCCTGCTCTTCTGCTGGCAGTGTTTGATTTTTTTATTTGTCTCTTCTAGGTTTTCGGTTTGGAGAAATACTAGATAGCCGCTACGAAGTAACTGCAGCACATGGCAAAGGTGTATTCTCAACTGTGGTGCGTGCGAAAGATCTGAAGGCTGGGAGCGGTGATCCAGAGGAAGTTGCTATCAAAATCATACGTAATAATGAAACAATGTCAGTTGGCCTCATTTGTGCTTTCTTTCTTTTTTGTCATTGTTGTTCCATCATTATGACTGTTACTTCTCTGAACTTCGTCCCCGAAGTTCACCCAAACTACCCAAAATTGACACCATTCATACCAATAAAAATGCTATCATTATTAACTAAAGATAAACCAATCGTATTTAAACACACATATATACAAATGTGCGGTTCTATTTGATACCTCTGAAACTAATTGCTTGGGTTGATATTTCTATGCAGGTTAAAAGCAGGAACGGAGGAGTTGGTGATTTTGAAGAAGCTAGTTGGTGCGGATCCCGAAGACAAGCGACACTGTGTTCGTTATTTTTCAAATTTCATGTACCGTGATCATCTCTGTATTGTTTTTGAATCTCTTCATATGAATCTACGTGAGGTTCTGAAGAAGTTTGGTCGTAACATTGGCCTTAATCTTTCTGCTGTGAGAACATATGCTAAACAACTATTTATCGCCTTGAAGCATTTGAGGAATTGTGGAGTACTTCACAGCGATATAAAGCCTGATAATATGCTGGTAAGATTAGTTCTATTAATTTGATCAAATTTGCCTAACTATTCATTTCCATGTTTCACCTTCTATTCTCAATGTGATATTCAGGTGAATGAAGCCAAGACTGTGCTTAAGTTGTGCGATTTCGGGAATGCAATGTTTGCAGGAAAAAATGAAATAACTCCATACCTTGTGAGCCGTTTTTATCGAGCCCCTGAGATAAGTAAGCTTTTTTGCATTGCATTTTATGTGAATACTGAATTTTGAGTTTACTTTGACTTTGATCATCATTCAAATTTTTTGATTAATGATTTAGCATTGGCATTGTTATATTTGCAGTTCTTGGTTTACCTTATGATCATCCCATGGATATTTGGTCAGTTGGTTGTTGCTTGTATGAGATCTACACAGGGAAAGTTCTTTTCCCAGGTGCAACAAACAATGATATGCTTCGTCTTCATATGGAGTTGAAGGGTCCTTTCCCCAAAAAGATGCTTCGGAAGGTATTCACCAACTCATTTTTTTTGTGACCTTTTTTTTTGCACTGGATTTTGAAGTTCTCCTTTCAAAAAACAGGCCTGCTGTCGTTAAAAAATACTTTCTTTGGGCTCTACTCCTTGTCTTGCTTACAGATTCTATTTTTTTTGTAGGGAGCATTTGTTGAGCCTCATTTTGACCAAGATTTTAACTTTCTTGCCACAGAAGAGGATCCTGTGACTAAAAAGGTAAATCTAGTGATTTTAGTCATTTCTGTAGCTTTGAATTACGAAGTTTATTTTATACTGTGTAGAATTATTGTCCATTAACATGGTTTTTTTCAATTGTCCTTCTCTTGCAGGCTATCAGAAAGCTGATTTTCAACATTAAGCCAAAAGATATTGGCAGTATCATCATGGGCTCTCAGGGCGAAGATCCCAAAATGTTGGCCAACTTCAAAGATTTGCTGGACAAAATTTTTGTTTTAGATCCAGACAAAAGGCTAACAGTCTCACAAGCACTGAGTCACCCTTTTATCACTGGCAAGTGAACACAGATGCTGATTTTCTGACTCCAGAATGCTGTTACTACCTATTGTAATTTGCAGCCTTTATTTATATCGGATTCTAATCATTGGGCATTTATCTTTCTATCTTTTATGGAATACTGCGGGCTTGAATGAAACGAAGGCGGCTTCTGGCGTCATTCAGGTTGGTGGGCTCAGGAGGCTGGTAATTCCGGGACACTTAACAGCATTTCTCAGTGGAAATTGTTCATTTCTATTGTAAGACAACTTGCCAAAGGCAGTTTATTTCATTGTAATCATTCAGTGCGGCCATGGAAACTTATATTACATTTCTGCTCGTGTTCTGAGTTGAATAAACTTTTCTGTATTTATTTATATCTGGGTCTCTGTCTTATACACACCCTTCACCTTCCTAATGAAATCCTAATTGATCACAAGAGCTATTCTTTGATGGCAGATGAACTATCTTTCCTCTTCATTGAAGAGTTTTTTTTTTTTTATGCTCTTTACCTTATTTAGCTGGAATTACATTGTGCTGATGTATCTGCTGCCAATTTATTTTCAAGCACCTACCTTATAATTATAAGTATATATATAATATATGTATTTAATTGGTTTTTATCTGTGTCCTAGCGATCCTAATCTTGTTTTTCATTCAGGACATCTCCAGTTCTTTTGGGGAGGCAATCCTCCAATGTATATTTTCGTAGAGGGCACCCTGGAGAAGGTACCTTTGTTGTTTAGACTTTAGAGGATCATTATTTTGGTACCCTTGTTAGCCTAAGAAATGTGGTCATGAAACCCTCCTTGCGACGATACCTTCTGTATAGTTAGCATCGAAAATCAGCATACTGTATAGTTAGTTCCCTTGTTGGGTGTGATGATTTTTATTGCTATGCCACCCCAAACCCTCTGTCCTTACATTTCTGGTTTTCTAATGAATTTTTTATATCTGATCCATGGTTGATTAATCTGGAGGCGTTGTTCCTGGAGACTGTTCGTGCAGCTTTCTCATGAGTAATAGCAGTGAGTTTTTTACGGGATTATCTTTCCTGTCTATATAGATTAGATAAATATTTTTGGCAGAGTATTGATGAAAATATTAAATAAGTTGCGTGTTTACTGTCTTTCCATAGGATACTTCCAGCCTTGATGGTACAAATCTGTGTAAATGCGTCCGCATTTTTCAGTGAAGAATTTAGTTTGGGTTCTCTGAGATCTGTAAAGGTACTGTCTTTTTTCTTTTATTTTTTTTGTTTTCTTTGGACTTGTGGAATGTGCTTTGTACGCAGACTTCTTATAGGTGTCGGAAAAGTGTATATATCCAAGTTACACTCTCACCATGAATCAAATTACGGCAACCTTGTCTAGAATAGTAATGTGGGTTCATGAACACATTAACAAGGTCTTGTATATTTGAAAGAAAAATCTGAATTATATTTTACTTTGAATGATACTTGAGATGCAAGTCTTAGTTGGCAGAAATCATACACCCTATATGGGAAAGAAGTATTTAGAATAATTGTGTTGGTAAAAACTTATTTATCAATATGAGGTATGGAATAGAAATGCTACCTCGCGTGATATGTTCACAAGAGACACGCTAACAAAAGGAAAAAAAAGAAACTATAGTAGACACGCTCACTCGCCATCCTAATTGGTGTGTATCCTTTGAGAAACTAGCCATTGCAAATTGGCGTGACTGGTCAAACCCCATTTTAATAGTTAAGTTGTTCGACATCATTTTATTAGAGTTCTTTCTTATAAATGTGCATTATTTCAAAATAAAGGAAAAAAACTCTTGTTTATATACAATTCACCATCTGTACTTTTGTGAGTTACGGATTTTGTACCTATATCCTTGAGTCTCTTGTGTGATACGGGAATTGCCTAAAAGTGAGAACATAGCGTTTGTAACATACCAATGTCCATTTGAAAATTTCTTTTCTTATGAGAAGACAAAGGTGAAGGACTATCTATTACTCGTATATTGTAACGTTTTTAATTTTGCGAGAAACTACCTAATATTTTTTAACTTTTGTCGAACACTGTGAAATTAAAATTAATGATCAAAATTTGCCAATTTTTTTTGCTAAATTAATTAAAATTCTGACAAATAAGTCAAAATACCAATCGAATTAGCCACAATTTCGGCCTAAAGTCATAATAAAAATAGTTGGTGGTGGTTAAGTATAGTAGAAAGTGTATGTACATTGCCAAATATAATGTTTTTGAGTTGGAATTTTGTCTAATTTGATCGAAAATTTCAATTTGGTAGTGTTTGACAAAAGTTAAAAATATTAGGCAGTTTCTCGCAAAATTAAAAACATTAGTTAGTATATTTATGAAAACGAGGTAAATATTAGGTAGTTTTTGACCAAAAACTCTATATTGTTTAATGATTACTTGTGTTATAATTTCCTTCAAACAAAAAAAAAACTTCTGTTATTTATACCTTAGTAGAACTATCAAACTTCTTCTAGTGTTGAACAACACTTGGCACTGGCATATGTTTGGGTCAAATTTGGTGGTTGACATATAACTTTCGCATCTTCATCCAAAGACTAGACAAATTGTTTGAGGACAGATTGTTTAATTTTATTTCTGTACAAGATGCAGGTCACAGTTTGCTCTTTGCTTATGGTGTACTGCCTATATCAGTCCTCTCACTAAATGCCTTGAACTTCATGCTAAAGTACTCCCAATAATTCGTTGCTAAGAATAGGTGTAGAGGCTCTTTACAATATAGTATCTCTGTATTTAGTGTATAACATTTTATTTTATTACTTTCTTCCAAGTTCATCTTATGTTAGGACACGTATAACTTGTGGCCCTTGCCATTCTATCCGTCGTTTTAACAGTTCCATCTGTCTCCTAAGTCGTGTACTGCTTTTGTGCAAGATGTAAATGAGAATAACTAACTAGTACGGATTATGATTTTTTTGGGTTTAGATACTATTTCACCAAAGTCAATAAAATTATATTTACTCTATTCCTTCATACAGTAAATTCACATTACTTTGTTTAACGTAGACTGAACATACTGCTATCGTTCATATTTCTAAGGCAAGTGGGCACTGCTCTGAGACAACCGAAGGGAATTATTCGTCTCTTGACAGCATGATTTCTGGTTGAATATTTTTAGACAACAGTTTCGTGTTCCTTGAGAGTTATCTGTTTCATGTGGGGAACAAGTTAATAAGTTATCAGCCTTGTCTTTCTGTGGTTACTCCCAGGTTATGTTTATTGCTACCTCGAGTCAGTGTTTATCATGTTGTGTGCATTCGTTTTTGCTTTGAGAGTCAAGTTCTCGCCCTTTGACGAAATCGTGGCTGTGTTCTACGTTTATATATTGTTAAGTATGCTCAAGACGAGCAGGGCACGTAAAGTTTTTGTTACTGTGGTTTGGTATGTGAAGCTTGGTAAGCCTACACCAAAAGTTTGGTTTGTTTTGCAATGATCGTCTCTGAAAGTGAAGTTGAAAAATATGTTGGAATGACAACTCCACTTGAAAGCGATGTTACCAGTGAAAATCACTTTTCACTACGACCGAGCTTTTTAACAATTAGGGAGGAGTTTGGAATGTACTTGGTCTAGCAGCAGGTAAGATTCAACATTTATGTGAGATTTTCTTTGTTAATAATGTAGACGGCTTCATTCAAGGGGTTTAATTTTCGACCCCCTGCCTTGATTCTATAGGATCAGTATACAAAAAACCAGAACGTAGCATTGATGATATTGGCTACTAGCTTGATATTGTGAAGCTACTTTTTTGTAGATACTTAAAAAGGATTAGTAAGTAAAATGCTTACTTTGGTTTTTGAATTCCAGACAATTCAAATGCTGTTATTTTGTTTGGACTACTAAAAATCAATCGTGATATAGTTGGTTTGTAATTCGTGATGCAAAATTGATTCTGGCTTATTTGGAAATGACTGTTGTACATTGCCTCGAATCACAAACGAGAGTTTTCTTAGGCAATCTGTTGGCGTTGGTGCCTGTTTTAGGAGAAAGGTCTGAAGATGTCCGAGGAATGTTTGCCTGACTAAAGTTGTACTGCGCCTTTGTAATCTGTCATTAATTATGTAATGTGCGGCTGGCAAAAAATATTGTGTAATATGAAAAACTTCATTAGTAAATAAATGGTACTCATTACGGAACTATCCCGATCTTTTCAATTAGACACAATGTAACAAAAGTCCAGAAGACAATTCTTGCATTAGCTGTCTATTATCTCTTTGCGATTGTCCGCTGAAGAAGTGTCGCTAAAAATTAAAAATCAACAAGAGAATTTACCTTACCCACACTCATCCAATTGATCAAACACGAGTTGTCAGAATTCAACCATCACCTTCATGTTACCGAACTAAACATGGAATCAGTAAACAGTAAAGCAAAAGCCACTTTAATTCCCCAAAGATATCTGTTCGCAGGATAAGCCGAATAGTCACATATGCTACAAGAATAAGATAAATAGAAACGATCAAACAAAGGAGAAACATCAGTAATCTTGTTAGTAATGTACTTGTTAGGTGGGGGAAACAATATCAGCTCTAATACATCACCATGCATTTAAAAGCGCAACACATCGACATTGACTCACGAAACCAGACCCGAATAGGGAAGGAAGAAGCCATATACGCCCAGACTAGGGGGTGGGAAGGGGCAAGGGGCGCCAGGAATAGAAAAAGAGACGGAGGATTGGGACGATGAAAATCAAAGACAATCAGGCAAGGATTGATGGGTAGCCCAATAACAGGAACTGAAAAGGAGGGAATAAAGTGGAAGATAAATTAAAGGGAAGAAAAGTGACGGATTGTCGGAGATAGGCCTAGAGACAACCTAAACTCCGACGATATGGGGCGACAATGGATGATGTGTAATTTTGTTAGAATTGACGTAATTCGGATTCTGATGGACATGTATTCCAATCGAGATAGAAGAAAAAGTGTGACTTGATTGCTTAGCAAAATTAAAACCGTTTCGTGACCCAAAA
>JAGPOY010003919.1:15684-26925 GCA_018983105.1 Silene uniflora | reverse complement strand
GGTTGAGGTGTTCAGAATCTGATTAATGTGAATGATGATCGATATGTGTCACATATCTTCAGAATCCGATTAATGTGAATGATGATCGAGGTGATTGAGGGGTTCTTATTTCTTTATTTTGATCTGGTGATTGTGTTTAGAACAATGGAAAAAGTGAGGGTAGTTGTGTAATTTTGCCCCTTGTCTTGATATTAGTGTAAAAAGTAAGTGTAAACATTTCACCGGAACGGAGGGAGTAGTTGTTAAGTAGTCATATATATTTCGTACACAAGTTCTTGTTTCAGAAGAACTATTTCCGTCTTACCAAAAAGACGGGATTTTGTGATCATTTTATGGGATCAAATGTAACCACAATGATTTAGCATTTTAGCTAGCGTCAAAAGTATTCACACTTAACCGTAAAATAGTCTCAAAATCTCGTCTTATTATTTCAAATGACCCTTGTTCGCGCCGTTGCATATTGATCCCCTCTGAAACGAACCCTTCACTTCACCAGTTCACCTCTCTCATTTTGCACTTCAAACAAAAAGATGAAGATCGCATCAATTTCCCCCAAATCATCCAAATTCCTGCGATTACTAAAACCCTATATTAAACCTACTAATTTCCCCCAATCGTCATTCCTTCACTTAGCCACAGAAAAACCCAATAATCTTCTCCCTTCATCCATAACCCAAATTATCGATTTTTTCAAATCCAACGACAAACAAACTTGGACCACAAATGATCAAATTTCTCAAGCAATTTCTTCTCTTCCATCTGATAATTTTCTCAAAATTGTACGTAGTTTGAAATCTTATTCAATTGGGGTTGATTTTGTTGAACACCTTCGATCAATGCCGAAAACCCCAGATGAAAAGTCGTTATCTTTTGCATTCCAAGCTCTTTTCGAGCTTGCGAGTCGCGAACGCGGTGGCGATAACAAGGTTTTAGAGGTTTATGAGAAGGCTATGGAGTGGGGAGTTCGTTTGACTGTGAATTCTGTGACCCATTTAATTAGGTGTTTGAGTCGAGACGGAATGGTTGATAAAATGATGATAATTTACGCCGAATTGAAACCCCAGATGAGGAATGTACATGTTTGTAATGTGGTGATTGATGGGTTGGTGAGAAATCGGCGGTTGGATGATGCACTCCAAGTGCTTGATGAAATGCTTGAACCAAATTCAGAGGTTTTACCGGATGGTAATACTATGAAGATTGTGTTTCCGGCGTTGTTTCGCGGTAAGGAGTATGGGAGGTGGGTGAGTAATGAGGAGATTTTGGAGATGGTGGTGAGGTTTGGTAAGCGTGGGTTGTTTTTTTATTCGAGTAGGATCAATCATCTTTGTAAGTCGATGAGAGTAGATGAAGCGATGGATTTGTTCGAGAAGATAAAACGGGGAGCGATAATTGCTGATATTAAGCCTGATGTAGTAATCTACAATAATCTTATTGTCAGGCTGTGTAAGATGGGTCGTATTGAAGAAGGATTAGCGATGATGAGAAGGATGCGATCAGAAAGTGAGTGCTCTCCTGAAACGACTACATATAATTGTTTGATTGACGGGTTTTGTAAAAAAAAGGACATTGATAGAGCTCTCCAATTATTCGAAGAAATGGGCAAGGAAGAAGTGGAGCCTAGTATCGTCACAGTGAACATTTTGGTTAGCGGTTTGTGTCGACATGGAAGAGCTGGTGGTGCACTTAAGCTCTATCGTTCAATGCAGGAACAAGGGCTTGACGGGAATGTAAAAACATACGCGACTCTTATTGGTGCCTTTTGTGGTGCGAATAATGTCGTTAAAGCAATGGAGTTGTTAGATGAAATGAAAGGGAAATGCCAACCTGATGCCATTGTTTACTATACCTTGATTTTCGGCCTCTCTCAAGTCGGTCTCATGGATGAAGCCGAAACAATTCTATCGGAGATGAAAAGTGCTGGATTTTTTCCCGACATTTGTTGCTATAATGTGATGATTAATGGGTTCTGCCAGAAGAATACGGTAGATAAAGCTCTTGAGTTGTTTAATGATATGGTGACTGAAGGAATTAAGCCTGATAGTTTCACTTACAATACTCTAGTCTCGTATTTCTGCAAGATTGGCGATCTGAAAACTTCGAGTACTATACTTAAACAGATGATAGAAGATGGGATTGTTTCTACTGATGTCACTTATGATACACTCATTCATTCATTTTGTTCAAGAGGAGAACTTGATCAAGCCATGAAGATCTTCAGGGAAGCGGACTCCTTTAGAACAACTCCTAATACTGCGATATATAATACTTTAATAGACTGTCATTGCCAAAACAATATGGTCGAGGACGCTCTATTACTCCTGGATGAAATGCTAGGGAAGGGCGTGAAGCCGAACTCCAATACGTTCAATCCTTTATTTAAAGCCTTGCGCGAGGAGAATTGTCCAGAAAAGGCTCTTGAACTCATGGACAGAATGACTGAACAAGGTTGTAGCCCTGACTCTACAACTTTGGAAGTGCTCACACAATGGCTCTCCAAATAGTGGCCTTGAATTAACTTGCATTAATATTGCGCGTTTATTTTCGTCGTACAAATTTTACTTAAATCAGTACACTGTTTATCAAAATTGCCCCCTCATTTTCGCTCCTCTTATTTTCACTCCTCTCAACTTCATTGGAATTTCTCTCTTCTCTATCATCAAAGACAAATTGTAATACATTGAAAAAAATTTAGAAACCAACATCTAAGAGTTATCATGGATTGGGTTTGATTTTGTTGAACATTTTCGATCAATACCGAAAACCCCAGATGAAAAGTCGCTGTCTTTTGCATTCCAAGCTGTTTTCAAGCTTGCGAGTCGCGAACCCGATGGCGATAATAGGGTTTTAGAGGCTTATGAGAAAACTAAGGAGTGGGGAGTTTGTGTAAGTGTGAATTCTGTGACCCATGTAATGAGGTGTTTAATTCGAGGCGGAATGGTTGATAAATTCATGATGATTTATGCTGAATTGGAACCCCAGATGAGGAATGTACATGCTTGTAATGTGGTGATTGATGGGTTTGTGAGAAATCGGCGGTTAGATGATGCACTCCAACTGCTTGATGAAATGCTTGAACCAAATTCGATGGTTTTGCTGGATGGGAATACTATGGATATTGTGTTTTCGGCGTTGCTTCGTGGTAAGGAGTGTGGGAGGTATGTGAGTGAGAAGGAGATTATGGAGATTGTGGCGAGGTTTGGTAGGCGTGGGTTGTTTATTGATTCGATTAGTCTGACAAGATGGATTTCTAGGTTGTGTAACATGAGGAGGACTCATACTACTTGGGGTCTGTTAAATACTGTCATGGAGTTGGGTGGTCCGATTGAAGTGCCGTCATGCAATGCTTTGTTGACGGGTTTGAATAACGCTCGTGAATTCGACAAGATGAATTGTTTGATGAAAGAGACGCAAGAGAAAGGTATACATCCTAATATTGTGACTTTAGGGATTAGTATCAATCATCTTTGTAAGTCAAGGAGAGTGGATAAAGCGATGGATTTGTTCGAGAAGATACGATGGGGAGAGATAAATGCTGATGTTAAGCCTGATTTAATAATCTACAATAATCTTTATTGACGGGCTGTGTAAGATGGGTCGTATTGAAGAAGGATTAGCGATGATGAGAAGGATGAGATCAGAAAGTGAGTGCTCTCCTGGAACGATTACATTTAATTGTGTGATTGATGGGTTTTGTAAAGAAGGGAAGATTGATAGGGCTCTCGAATTGTTCGAAGAAATGACCAAGGAAGGAGTGGAGCCTAGTATTGTCACAGTGAACATTTTGGTTACCGCTTCGTAGACATGGAAGAGCTGGTGGTGCACTTGAGCTCTATCGTGAAATGCAACAAAAAGGGCTTGATGGGAATGCAAAAACGTACTCGACTCTAATTGGTGGCTTTTCTGGCGTGAATAATGTCCGTAAAGCAATGGAGTTGTTAGCTGAAATGAAAGGGAAATGCTCACCTGATGCCATTGTTTGCTATACCTTGATTTCTAGCCTCTCTCGAGCTGGTCTCATGAATGAAGTCGAAACAATTCTAATGGAGATGAAAAGTGCTGGAGTTTTTCCCGACATTGGTTGCTATAATGTGATGATCAATGGGTTCTGCCAGAATAATCAGGTAGATAAAGCTCATCAGTTTTTGAAAGATATGGAGAATTATGGAATTACGCCTGATGGTATCGCTTACAATTCTCTGATCTCGTATTTCAGCAAGATTGGCGATCTGAAAACTTCGAGTACTCTACTTGGACAGATGATAAAAGATAACATTGTTCCTACTGTTGTCACTTTTGGAATACTCATTCATTCATTTTGCTCAAGAGGAGAGCTTGACGAAGCCATGAAGATATTCAGGGAAGCCAAGTGCTTTAGAACTACTCCTCCTAATACTGTGATATATAATACTTTAATACACAGTCATTGCCAAAACAATATGGTAGAGGATGCTCTGTTACTCCTTGATGATATGCTAGGCAAGGGTGTGAAGCCGAACGCCAATACATTCAATGCTTTATTTAAAGCCTTGCGTGAGGGGAATTGTCTAGAAAAGGCTTTTGAGCTAATGGACAGAATGACTGAACAGGGTTGTAGTCCTGACTATATAACTTTGAAAGTGCTCACAGAATGGCTCTCCGGAGTTGGTGAAACTGAAAAACTGAGACGGTTTGTGGAAGGGCACAATGCTTCTTCTTCAAGCCAGGAAAGTTAGACAAAGCGCAATAGTGAAGATCTTGGGAGGCCAGAAGAGTAATGTTCGATATTTTTCTTTTGTCGGGGTGGGGAGAGGGGACATTTCCCTTGCTAGCTGCAAGATGTTGTTATTCCAAGCCAAGGGCCGCGGTCCTTGCTGGGCCTTATCTCTGCCTCTGACAGGTCCTTCGGTCTCAATATTTCATTTTTATCATACCTTTTCCACAAAATGAAAGTAGTTCAAGCATTAGCGTTTCTATGGACATCAAATGGAAAGATGTTGCGTTATTAGCTGTGAGTTCTCCTTTCCGGGTTTCTTAAATTTATACTTATAATTTTAGTTTAATACTTGAGAATTGAAAGTTGTATTGCTTATTGTTTTTAGATTAGCCATATTGGCTACAATCAAGCTTCATCATTCGTGCTCCAATTTTTTCTGTGGTTTGATATATTTTACATCGCGTGTACAATTTCTTACTGAAGCAAATCAGAGTCGCAGGAATGACATGCGGATATGAATACAACCAAACCATTTAATGTTGTTTTGCTTGTCAAGTAATAGGTTTAATGACTTGGTGGCGTGCATACAATCATGTCTACACCAGATTCGGCAGTGAACGACTGATGTTGGAAGTTCACTTTGCAGCTAGCGTTCATGCTCCTTTTTGCGCTTTACAGGACTTGAAGTCTCATGAATTTAACACCTTTTTCAGCTTCATTGCTATTCCACACATTCTTATCACAAGAATCCTGTTCGTGTAAAGGTCATGAATGAAGCTCTTTGGCAATTCAAGGCCATTCATCTCTCAAGACAGTTTCCTAGTTGATAGGGCATCCATATGACACTTCAGGTAAATCTCCATGTTTTAACCTCAGTTTGCTCAGACATGTTGTTTCAATTAATTCTTTATTCTGCGACTTATTTAGTATACTCCCAATGATTTTTTTTCAATCGTCAAATAAGTTGCATAGGTAGTACACTACAAGAGGTAAGGCCGTAAGGGGGATTCAAACTTGAGGCATATTGTCCATAGTACCTATGATTTAACCATTTGACTAATACATCATCGTTACTCCTAATGTTGTTAAACTCCGTTACCTTTGACGGGGGGATTATTTTTGCATTCGAATTTTTAGAACACTTTTTTAATTTGATTTCTTTTGTGCAAGATTAGATGAGCATCACTACTCTCATAAGGCAACATAGAAAGGAATTGTGGGGCTTGTGACCTTGTGGGAGTGGTAAAGGTTCTTCCCAATATTCATGAGTGGAGGAACTATTGTGAAATATGGGTAGTTTCCCCTTCAAGTAGTATATGCTCTAGAAATAAGAATAGACTACCACTTCTGCAGTAGTGTAGTAGACTGTAGATCTTAGTTCATTGCTGTCATTTGTGCCCCTACCAATTTTATTCTCATAGTCTAATAACCAGAAAAAATATGTTCTCCCCTCAAAATGAATAGTCGGTCTCATTTTAAGACGGTTATATCTGTCTGAAGTGTAAGAGTTTGCAAAATGTATTAACAAACATAAATTACATTTTAAGCCGATACTAATTGAATTAGCTATAGCGTCAAATTACAAAGTATTCCATAGTTATGACATGACGTGAGAATTGAGATTAGGATCCGTTATCACCCAAAATATTTGAATTCCTCTTATACACAAAAGATGAAAAATGATTCCGCTCTTGTTCGATAATCACTCGGTATAGACAGACAAATAAAACAATTTGATAATGATAATTATAAAATATACAAGTACTACTTTTTTTTTATTTAGTTCTCCAAATAATGCCATGAATTAGCTTTACCTATATTATTGCTAAATATACTTCGTACATTACTACTTCGACTAATAATATTTAATACTTCGTATACCTCTTTTTCGTTCCGATAATTAAAAAAAAAAAAATACTCTAATAAGCATATGCAATCTGCCTCCTCCTTTTCCTCTACAGTGTTGGTTAAGATTCTACCAACAATGTCCTCCCATATATCTCTAACTTTTACTGTATCTTCCACTAAATTACATTTTCACAATGCCCTTATGACCTTATAGTTCAGATTCTGATAATTTGTAAGCATTTTTCAAAAACAAAAAAAGGCATAAAAAGTTTGTCAAAGTGGTGGAGCATCATGTCAATTTATTCAAAAAAGTCAACCCATTCACATTTCTCCCCATCACCACCACTACTATAAAAAAAAGTCAACTGTCGCTGGCCGCGGTCGTGGTCGTGGTTGTGGTGGTACCACCATCATTACCTAGCCATGAAAACTCCGATGAAGGCGAGAATTGTTCCGAAAAACAATCACTATCATCACTACCACCATCAATATTTTTAAACCCAACATAGAAATCATCATTGAGTATCAAGTCACACAACCCTCCTATGTCATTATCCTCTTCATCCTTCACCAAGATTTCACCTTCTGTCTTCGTCTTTTCGAGGCTAGTGGTAGTTGGGGCGGAGCACGTGGTCGTTACCGGCTTGAGACGTGTACTTCCAGCGAGCGAGTTACGGTGAGTTGGGATTGGATGGTTGTGCTCAGATGTATAGGTCACTATCAACATTTTGGGGTTAGATCTATTGCGTTCTACTTGTTTCCTGGCTAAACATCCCTTTGAGCTACTGCATCTGTAATATCCCCTGTTTTTTTCAACAAATAAAACAAAATATTAATCTACAGTACATGTCACAATTCATACATGCATCATGCATGTATCCAAGATATGACAAATTTTCATTAAGACGGACATCCGTCTTAAGCAAGACTTGCTGCCAAGATATAAAACTGTTTTTTTTTTTGGGTAGGTGGATTTCCATTGGTAGATTAATGACCTAGAACTAACATCTTTTGTTGTTTATCCTATTAAAAGCAAGATTTAAACAATGTTCAAGATTCTTAGACAATTCTTGAAGAATTAGTGATAATTAATGGTGAGAATTTCTTGGCTTGATAAAGTAAAGAGTAAATTTTTATTTTTTCTAAAGTTTTTGAGAGAAAATGCTTTAATTGAATGATTATACTCAATAATAATCTACATTTGTTGGAGATATAATACAATAATATAAATATTGACTTATTCTGGAATCAAACAAAATGCAGGAAATAAAAAACTGAGATAAATTAAATAAAATGATTAAGCTGACCTTGGATGAGGAGATCCTTTAATGGGTTTTTGACCATATTTTCTCCATGCCCACATGTCTGAAGATAAACCTTCTGCTGGTACATGACACACTTTCTTCATCAAACTCTTCCTGTATTTACAGCATTCAAGTCAAACCCATTAAGACGGAGGTATTGTGACAATAGGTCGCGGGTTTGAATCCCCGTTCCCAATATATTGTAGAAAAAAAATTCAAGTCAAACCCATTAAGGATTTGATTATTTTAAAACATGGGTAATTCTCAAAAATCAAACTTTTTTACTAAATCTTTGAAAAATCTCACCTTTTTCTTGTTTTGTGATTTTGAGAAGTAGCACCACTTGTAGTAGTTGTTGTAGTAGTAGTAACAGTAGGAGACGATGTTCCGAATATAACTTGAGACGGTTTCACAACTGATCTTAGTTGCTGTTGTTGTTGTTGTTGCGCGACAAGAATCGACGAAGACCATGAGGAAATAGGAGTATTCATAGAAGAACATGAGGGACTATTGTTGTTGTTGTTGGTGGAGTAAATGTCTTGCTGTTCTTGATGCCCTTGGCTTAAAAACGACGTCGTGGGTAACGGGGAAGAGAACCCGAAAAGAACAGAACTTGAAGAGCATGCTGTAGAAGGTGTAGGTGAAAAACACAGTTGATCATGTTGAGGAAGAGTAGTAGGTTGTTGTTGTTGTGGTGGTGGTGGAGGAGGGAAATAAAGATCATGCGACGGCGAGACGGTGGTGGTGGTGGTTGTTGAGGTGGATGTGGTGGTGGAAGAGCAGCTACGGACGACAGCAAGGAGATCCCAATCAGGAGGAGGTTCCATTTGTTGTGAGAAGAAGAAGAAGAAGAAGGGAAGAAATAATGAAAAAAAGACAAGAGGAAGGATGAATGAAAGAAGGCGCTGACTTTTGGAGAGTGTAAGGAGGTAAGGATAAAATGAATGTAGAGAGAGGATTGTGAGATTTGTTTGGTTATAAAAGGGTGAGACGAAATGATAGTGCTCTAGGATATGTTTTTTTAATGGTTTTTTTTTTGGTTTTTTTTTATTTTATTTATTGAGGTTGAGAGGTGATTAATTGAAGTATTTAGGGTCGTTTAATGAATTTGAGGCTTTCGGTACTATGTTAGAAATTATGTACTTTTGTACTTATTCTTCATCTTAATGATCTTCCTATTTTTGGTCAAATTTTAATACGAAATATATAAAAGATTTGAACTTACGGAGTATATAATAACCATTGAAATATTCTCACTATGTATTTATTGTTACGGAGTATATAATAATAATAACTACAGATGCACTTTTAACATACTTGAAAATTAGATAAAGACTTTGTTTGATAAACAAGATGTATATTACTATCTTAGTAGCTAATTATTAAAAATGTTTGTTCAAATAGGTGATATTTGATAAATAAGCTAGCTTATTTTTACGAGCTACTACTCAAATAAGTTAGCTTATTTTTCACAAACTATTTCAGATAACGTCTCATTTCAATTAGCTTATTACATCAAATTAGGTTTTATTAAACACTTGCACATAAATAAAGTAACTAAACTTTCGTATCAATTAAGCTAGCAGAAATAACTTATCAGATATAGTCGTAAAAGTCTTGTAGATGTTAAAACCGGCCAAATGGCTATAGTTTAATACTCCCTCCATTTTCCTATTTTCACCCCATTTGCTTTTGGGAGGTCAAAGTTTTCGAACTTTGACCGTAAATAAGTTGGAAAATAAAAATTATTAGATTATAAAACAAAAACATTTACATTTATATTCATGAAATCTTTCACGAAAAAAAATTCGAGAAAAAAAAAAGCAACGTATAGACGTCGAAAATTGCGGTCAAAGTGTCGTCTTGGAGACCGCAATAAAACAAATGGGGTGAAAACAAAAAAAATGGAGGGATTAATATTGAACCCCAATTAAACAAGTCTAACAAAATCTTAAGAATTAAAAAGAAATCAAGCCGAAGATATTAAAGTGCAAAAAATCGATTTAATTAATTAATAGTGAGAGGTAATAGAGGGAGAAAGTGTAGATTGATACTTCGTATGTTTGTCTCTCATCTGAAAAGGTGGGGAATAGGGAATTGGGGGCAATGTGGGTTGACTTGGAAAATGTCAAAGGAAAGATGGTGTTACTGTTGAGTTGATGACAGAACAGAAATTACGGGAGTGAAAAGTAGAAAACGCGGCTCACTGTAAATTGACAATACTCCCTCGTGAGTCGTGACTCGTGAGTCAAGGGTACCGACAAAACCAAACTGTGTGTGTGTTTGTGTGAAATGAGGGATTGTGGGTCCTCTTCTCCATGTAAATGTAGCATTAAATGAATTTTTTTTTTTTTTTTTTTTTTTTGAATTACAACAAAGTTGTCCGAGTCGGTGTCTTTTAAGACGGGTACATCTCTCTTAAGATAAAGTGTTTTTTGTCAAAAACTACCTAAGATTTGTCTCACTTGCAAATACACTACCTATCATTTTATTTTTTGCAAGACACTATCTTTAATTTTTTAAGTTTTGTTGAAAACTATAAAAACCTATTTTCTGGCAAAAGTTTTGGTCAAATTTCGGCATTGACCTTGGGAACTCTCTTATTTTCTCAGTTTTTTTCCCTAATTCCTCTTTTATCATAGTCCCCATGCCTATTTTTCCCTTGCTCCTCTTTTACTTTACTTGACTTATTTTCCAAACCATCATCATCCTTCCTCATTCAGGACAATAAAGCGGAGGGAATACAGGGTTTTGAATTTTTTTCAAGGGAAAACAGAATGAAAGCGTAGAAAACGACAATTCCCCTTTGATAAGAGAAGTAAACAGAGTCAATGCCAGAGTTTGACCAAAATTTGGCCGGGAAATGGGTTTTGGTAGTTTTCAACAAAATTTAAAAAATGAAAGGTAGTGTCTTACAAAAAATAAAATGATAGGTAATGTATTTGCAAGTGAGACAAATGTTAGGTAGCTCTTGACAAAAAACCCTAAGATAAATGACACTGTATTTTTAGAGAAACATCCGAAGACAATTGTTTTGCAAGTCTGTAGGAAGTCTTTTTTGAATTAGTCTTGCTTGAGACGGGTCTTTTTAGTTTGAAATAATAAGACGAGATTTTGTAACCGTTTTACAGTTAAATGTGACCACTATTGAAAAACAAGTGTTACCATAAGCAGTAACACTGCCTATACCATTGTGGACTTGTGGTTACATTTAGCTACAAAATGGTCACATATGCCCGTCTGAAAAATAAGACGAAAAGTATTCGTCTGAAACAAGAATTTATGGTCTTTTTTGTCCCGCCTATTTTATTTGACTCGTTTTAAGGTTAAGATGTACTCCCACTGAATCTCTCATTTCTTCCCTCTTACCCTTTTTTTTCCCGCTTTCCTTAT
>JAGPOY010003919.1:0-15575 GCA_018983105.1 Silene uniflora | reverse complement strand
TAAGGAAACTAGGTTAATTGAAAAATCAACCTATACCCTCCGCAAGGATGAGAGCGGTAAAAGAAAATCAAAGATTTCAAATTACCAAGTAGTTAAAAAAGAGGCATCAAACTAGAGACTCATTAGAAAGTCACAAGAGACGCCCATAAAAAATTAAAGAATAAACTAAAAAGAGAAAAGAAGTCTGAAAAAAGGAGACAATAAACAAACTTTCAATCTCCTCCAAAACTCTAAAAAGAGAGAGGATGTCTCCATTTTTTGTTGCTGAAGAACAACTATTGACTTGTATTTTACTTTACCTCTTTTTGAAAAGAGATTGCATTTATCTTCAACCTGCTAATGTTATTTGTGAGCTTCAACAGAATGAGATTTATTGGTGAGCAGATTTTGAATACACCCGACACGAGATCTCCCATTCTTGCTTGACTTGGAAATAAGTTTACAAAATTGATCACAAATAACACTAGAGGCGATCAAACTAGGAAAAAATCCGACCTCCGGTCTGAACCGGGATGCTCGATTTGGACCTTGAGACATACCTAGATCCAAAGATTCAAGACTTACAAACATGCAAGACGGAATTAAGAAAAAAAATTGACTATTATTGTTTTGCTTTAATTAATCAAATGATGCTAGATCTAAAAAAATTTCTCTTAAAATCTTGATTAACACCATTATTCTGAAGATATTATGACTCAAAAAAGCTCTCCCATGCTAAATTGGAGAGCAATAGAATCAAATCTAAGAGGGGTAGAAATCAAGAAATATAGCTCAAGAAATTTTTAAAGAAAAAGGATGAGCTAGATGGGGAAGAAAGCCAATGAAGGACTTCAAAACCCATAATTCATTTTTGGTGTTTTTCTTTTTAGAGAACTCCCTCTCTCAAGACTTTTAGAGAGAGAAGTCCTCTGGTTCTTGTGTCATCTGATTTTTGTGTTAAATAGAGTGTTTTGTATGATCATATATTTAATTTAGGGTTTTTCCCATTGGTGCCCCTGTGGTATTCACTTTTCTCAACTGTACCCCTTCGTATAGCACTTTACTAACTCCGCCCCTAAACTTAATTAGTTAGTCCCATCAGTATCTAATTGCATTATTTCCGTCTGCTTATGGCGTTAAGTGCCATGTTGGCACTCGACTTGCCAAGTAAGCGGCTGACTGGGCATGAGTTGGCGGTTAACTTGGCATGAATTATATACTCCCTCAAATTCCATCATCAAACCGTCATTCATACACTTCACATTCAAAACCCATCATCAAAACCCTTCACCTCCCCTGTTCATCTTCATCCGCTGTCCCATCAAAGCCTCCCCAACACTGTTCTCTTCACTCCCATATTCATCTCTTCGACGGTTCTCTCTTTCTGCTCATTTGTCAGGTATGTTACCGTCTTTCAAAACCCTAGTTTTTTGTGTTGCTTCAATATAGTGGGTATTGATGTGTATTTTTTGTTGTTGATGTTTTTCCATGTGAAATTCGATCTATTTGGGCCCATTTTGTTTAGAATTTAAAAAGACTAAGTTTAATTTTACAGTTACGATTTAGGGTTTCATAAACATCAAATCATTGTTATAAAAATTAGGGCTTTTTTCATTTTTCATTACCTTTGTATGTTATAATTTGAGTGTCGTAGTTGATTAATGCAGAATCGATATTGTTCATATTTAATTATGCAATTAGGGTTCCTGGTTTGGTCAATATCAGAATTTGGTTTAAAAATATGGGTTTTTTTATATCCATTTCCTTGTGGATGCTATATTGAAAGTGTGTATATGTTAATTATTGCAGAATGGAGAACATTAAGTTGAAAATGAATTTTAAAGGCCGTTGTGTTTATGTGAACATTGATGATACTGATAGATGTTTGCTCATAGATGTTATCAATGACTTATTTGATGAGGCAATCAAATTGAAGGTTCCCCTGCCTAATCATCCTACCATTTCTTATAGTTTCAATATGAAATCTATTGAGTTGTTGGATGATAAAGATCTTATAGAAATGTTCAGTAGGTTTGAGGGTCAGAAGGTGATTGATATATGGATTGGTTGTGGTACAAAACCTTCTACTGTGTTATCTTTGGCTAGAAATCTTAGGGGAGTCCAAGAGAAACAGAAACAAGTTGTTGAAATTGTGGACATGTGGCCAAGGCCAACTAATCATGGTGGTGTGAGGAAAAAATTAGATGTTAGGAGGAATTTGATAAGGAATGATGTAGCTGAACCCGTAATACCTAGCCAAAACTCCAGAATATCCTCCTTTAGATCAACTCCAGAATATCTTCCTCAAAATACTGTGATGAGTGGTGAGTTAATGCAGAATGTGACCTTCATCAATGTATCACCTTCCCCTAATGAGGTGATATCACACAACTCACTGATTAGAAGGAGTCCAAGATTTACACAAAATACTGCCATCACTCAAAATACTGTTATTGAAAATTCTGTCACTGAAAATTCTCCCACTCAAAAAACTGGCACTGAAAAAACTCCCACTCGAAAAAAATCTGTAGCCACAAAAAAAAAACCAAAGCCACTCAAAAACAAATGATAGAGGAACAACCAATATTTAAACTTTCCAAATCAACTGCTAAATCCAAAGGTGTATACGTGCCTAAGGCTAGGAGTACTGCTAGCCAAGCTGTTGAGGCAAGCAGATCAGGGAGTAGAAGGAGGAGACTTGAGTATGCTGAGGTTCATGATCTTGAAGATGATTCAGGCACTGATAATTCTTACATTCCAACTGATGAAGAAGGTGTTGATGATGAGGAACTTTCTTACTTAAATGATGAGGATACTGAAGTCCTCTCTGGTCTTGACAAGATTGATGATGGATATGATCCATATGAAACTACTGAATGGTCAGTTGATGAAGAAGGGTGGGCCTCAAAAATTCTTTCAAATGGGGAGATCTATGATGATAAGGCTTTTGGCCTCATTAAGCTCAGGCCTTGGATGTTATTTATGGATCAAGATCTTAATTAACTTGTTCAAATTTCTTAACCTAATGTTATTTAACTTGTTTTGAAGGGAATTGAACTAGCTTTGGAACAAGTGTGGCCAAATTGCTATAGAAGGTTTTGTGCAAGGCATTTGTGCAAAAATTTTAAGAAAGACTATCCTGGACTTCTAATGCACAAACTTTTCTGGAAGCTTGTGAATTCCTATTCAGAATTCACCTTCAGAAAGACACTTGAGCAGTTGGTGCAGTATGGTGGTTTAGGCTGTCGTCAGTGGTTCTCAGACCTTGGAGATCATGAGACATGGGCTAGATATAGATTTGACCCAAGAGTTGCAAATGATGAGAACACATCCAACTTTGTTGATCGAGAGTTTCAATAGCACTCTTGGCATAGATAGGAACAAGCCTGTCTTGTCTCTACTAGAAGGTCAGTTATTTGATTCATGTGATTTGGGTGTGGCTGATTGATTGATTCATTGATTCATGGCCTGTATAGAACACTAATCATTTACATCATTTGCAGGTATTAGAATGACATCCATGGTCAGACATGCAACTAGGGCTCATATTGCAGAATCATGGCCAGATGATGGGATATGCCCAAAAATCAAAGCTAGGTTGAAAGTGCTAAAGAAAGAATCAAAGTTCTGTGAGTCATTTGCTTCATCAGCCAAGGCTCAGTATGAGGTACGTGATGGGAGAACATTCTTTCCTGTTAATCTTATAGAGAAAACTTGCAAGTGTGGACAGTGGCAAATATCTGGAATCCCCTGCAAACATGCCATCCGTGCCATCACCACTGCTAACAAGCACCCTTCAGACTATGTCAGTCATTGGTTTACAGTGGCCACTTATAAACTTGCATATGGGCTGCCAATATTACCCATTACTGACCCTGAGCAGTGGCCAACTTTGGACTGCCCAACCTTGGAACCTCCAACACTGAAGAGGTCCATTGGCAGGCCTTCAAGAAATAGGAGGAGGGAGCCAGGTGAACAGAGAAAGGGGAAGAGGTCCAACACAGTTAAATGCAAGAAGTGTGGGTGTTTTGGCCATAACTCCAAGACATGCAAAGGAGGGTATACAGCTAAAGAGAAGCGACAGATACAGATTGCAACAAGGAGCCAAAGCCAAAGCCATGCTCCATCTGCTAATGCAACAAGTGTGGCTGAGATAGGGGAAGGTAGCCAAAACCAAAGCCATGTTGGACCATCTTTTGCTGCACCAAAGGGTAAAAAGAGGAAGATAGGTAACTGATATGTGAAGAAAAGAAACAGACGTCTTTTTGTGGGATTGAATGGAGCTTCTGTGCTTGAAATTGTAATTGTCAATCCATGAACTGCTTTTTTTTTCATGTTTAGATCTTGAACAATCAAGGGTTGATAAGGCATCCTGATGCTATGTAAATGTTTTGGCAATTTTTTGGGTAGCTAGTAGTATCAGTTACACAATGTGTTGTGACGGTGTAAACATTGCCTAAGTTTGGCTTTTGTTATATGATGCCTTATTTGTTTCAAGAAACATATGATTCGATTTCTTTCCCTTGCTACAACAATCCACTCTTTTCCATTAAATTTCAAAGTTTTCCATTACATTTTAGTCACCATAACTACAACAACAAAGATGAAAATTATAGCATTAAACATAAACATACACTTCATAAAGCTAGCAAGTTCTTCAAATTTCAACCTCAACCCATTAAGCTCAAAATTAATTGCATCTTCATTCTTCATCTTCAATGTCATGCACTCTTCATCTTCATTACCATTCGTCCTCCTTAACTCCAAAGCTCTTTTCTTAATGACATGTTCATCACTTAACCACATAACAAAGTTGTCGCAATCAAGACATTTAAAATACGCTTTCCGGGGGTTCGATGTTGAGCCCGATATCTTTAAACCGCATTTCTTGCACATAAATTGCATTTTTGGTTTCGAAATTCAAGGTCTTCAATTGGGTGATTCCTTCTCCAATTGGATGAAGATGACATTATTAAGATAAAGGAAAGAAAAGGAGGAAGATAAAGGGGGTGAATTAAATTGGGGAAAAATTGTGAATTATATAGAGGAAAGTTATGGTGGGAAATTGAATTGTTTTGGAAAAGTGGAGGAAATTGTTGGAGGGAAAGTTTTTTGGGGGAAAAAAACAAAAAAAAAACAAAATCCAACTCATTATGCCCAGTCAGCCGCTTACTTGGCAAGTCGAGTGCCAACATGGCACTTAACGCCATAAACAGACGGAAATAATGCAATTAGCTACTGATAGGACTAACTAATTAAGTTTAAGGGCGCAGTTAGTAGAGTGCTATACTAAGGGTACAGTTGGGAAAAGTGAATATCACATGGGCACCAATTGGAAAAACCCATTTTATTATTATTAGGAGTAATTGTTATTTTGCGATAAATTTGGGTAAATAAGGAACCGTTGAATTGGAGTGGACGCAGGGCCGTTGAACAAGGCGTTCAACCTGTTCTACAAACAGGGGCCCAAAACGTCAAGGGGCCCAATAAAGATAAATTTCAATGCATCTTGTTAGTTTATGAATAGTAGTTAATGCCAAGTTGCCAACATTGCATAATCGATTCTTTGCTGCTGCTTTACTTTTTTCCTTCTTTTCTTATTTAGAGTCTATTGGGCCCTATTACCATATGCTTTGAAGCACCGGTTTGGGTCTTTGGGATGTAGGCCATGTAGCCCACTAACATGCAACCTAATTTCTACTTGTTTAAATACCAAAGATAGTAAAACAATTGTATTTAATATTTTCAAAATTAATCACTCATATACCGAGTATAATAGTTACACTTATGATTGTTATTTGTAATTCGATATATAATCGGTAGTAAAGTTTGAATTTGCATTTGCATTTAAGGGAGCGGAATTTTTTTACGAGGAGCTCAAGGAATGATATTGTAACTCGTAAGATAAACTTGAAAAAAACTCAAAATTTTAACTAAGCATTTATAAATTATTCACTGTTTAGAACTACAAAGGCCTCTACTAGTCTCCCACTCTCCCTAGTTGCACCTCATCGTAACTCCGTATTTTATCAAGGGACTCTTTTACAATTAGGGGCCTCAATTTGGCGTTTTAGAACAGGGCCCCAGAATTTCATTTGACGGCCCTGAGTGGACGGTGTATTGTGAGTCTTTCCATAATCCATCTCGTCAAACTCTATTAGGATTCAGTATCTCTCCAATATATATATATAGTATACTCCGTAGATGTTATGTTATAAAGAATTGCCTTGAGAAATACGGAGTATAAACCTTCAAGTTATCTGTCTGACCATCTCCATGGACCAGGAAGGCAACATTCCAATGTTCGTATACTTATTTTTTAATGATCTCAATTATGTATTATCGATTCAGTGATGTCTATATTGCCATTGATAATGATTTTACATGTTTGGGATGTTGTCGGATTGCAGTGATGATAATGACGATGATGACGACGATTATGATAACTTTGTCCGGAAGATTGATGACCTCAAAGCTATGGTTAGCACTATATTAGCTGATGAACCACGGATTGAACGCAAGTTTATGGATGTCAGAGCGCTATGTGACAATCTTGCATTGGGCTATGTCAGGTCCAGTATGGTACTAATTATTTTCTATTTTATCCAAGTTTATTATAATTTGATTTGATTGATTTGATTTACTTATCCCGTTTCCGTTTTGATCAATAGGGGAATTTCAGACGATTATAACTATTATACTTTTTTGTGTTTTGATAGGGTTTGGACTATGAATTTGTACAATTCGCCTCTCATTTAATTCCCACCTTCTCAAGTGCATACGGTGATGGACTTCATTTCAATTTTTTTGCTCGGCAAAAGACCGCACCTTTTAATTCTCCGGCAGAGCTTTTTTTTGCTGAGGTTGCAAACGGCGAGCCTCAGACCATCATCCGCTGTGTCCCTCTGCTGGACGGCTGGACCAGCCGTACTCCCTTGGTATAGTCATCCTTTTTCATTCTTTCTCTGATAATTTGATTTTTATTTTCGAATAATTGATCTATTTTTCCATTTTCACTTAAACTGAATTTAGTAATTGTATTTTCTTTTGACAGATGATGTAGATAGACCCCCAGAGTGTTACGTTTTCCATCCCGACAACGAACATTGCGTGTATTGTGAGCACGCCAAGGATGGTTCGCTCGAGAGGAACTTCTGTCTTGCTCCTCCCTTGATTTAGTGATAATTATGGACATGTAGTGCTTAATTATGAGGACGATTTTTTATTACATTTGACTTGGCTGGATGAAACAACTAATGTGAGTTTGATTCGGCAGGAGACATTCTAGTTGTTTGTGAATTTAGTGTTTGTAATTTACTTGATTGGTGAGATTGTGATCGCATCAGTGTAGTAAAGTGTGCACTCTTGGCAATGGAATGGGCAATCCTATTAAGGATCCTAGGACAATGACTAATGGAAAAGCAATGACATTGTAAACATAAACGATTAATTAGCCATAAAACAGCCTTAATATCTTGATGCACGTCCATCAAATTCGCCACTTGAAGAGCAAGGTTGAGACAGTCCGTAGTGGCATCAATGTGTCGAAAGCCAAGAAGAAGAGCATTCCGCAGTGCGTGGAGAAGAGCTAGGGATTCGGCATGAACAGCAGAACCAGCCCAAAAGGATGCATGGCCATAGTGGAAAAGATGACCATCAGTGTCGAAAAAAACCCATCCTGCAGAAGCCTTGAAATTGGATTTCCAGGATGCATCCCATTTAATACGGATATGATTTGAACACCAAAAGGTGAAAAGGAACCAACCAAAAAGTAGGGATAATGCTTCCTAATCCTTTCAGCATCAGAGATAGGACCATTAGTACCAGAAACCACGTCCACTACAAGCTTCATCTCTCAGATTCTGGACCCTAATATTAGTGTAAGCATCCCAAACCAGGAGGTTCGTAGCCAGGGTTAGATCTAAAGGAACATCCTGAAAAACCCAAGTATTTCGTAGAATCCAGATACGCCAAAGGGCACTGAGAAACATTGAAATAGAAGTATGACTATTATCACCCTTGAACATTCTGATCCAATTAACAATCCATAACTGAATAGGAATATTATTCCCCATCTGACTGTGGATACTTAAAGGCGACCCAGCCCAAATATGTGAAGAAATTGGATAGTCTCGAAAGAGATGGCTTAGAGTTTCAACATAGCCATCAGTAGAAGAACAGAGACTGCAGTCGACATGCCAATGGGCAATGGAGATGCCTCCGTTGTGCTTCTTCACCAATAGGTAAAGAATTAGAGAGAATTTTCCGCAGGAAGATTTTCCACTTACTGAAGAGAGGAAGGGACCATAGAATTTGCTTGCAGAATAAAATGCTGGTATAATGCATACGATTCCTATCCTGAAGGCTCGCCTTACTGTCCCAAAGCTTCCCAAAGACGATTGCATAGCCACTCTTAATCGAATAATTACCAGTATTTGTTTGAGTCCAAAAAACGGAGTCCTGCGTCTCCTCCTCGGGTAAGGATAGAGAATTGATAAAAGGAACAGCTGAATCGCCACAGAAATCTCGTATTGCATTCGTGTTCCATCCACCAGAAATCTTGTAAAGTGTGACTTAAGAATGCCCTTTTAGTTGGTTTTGTTGAAATTTGGGTGGCTGATACGTTTCACTAAGATAGCGGTTCCACCTAGTATAGGGATCTCCGACGATATTCGAGTAACATTCGAGTTACATGACATGCTTCATTGTTATTGTCAAGAAGAAATATAAGTAACTTGTTGATACTACTTTGTTCGGTTTACTCATCCTGCTGATATTCAGCTTTGAGGGATTGTTTTTGGGTAAGAATGTTGTGGTGTTTGGTTTTGAAGACCAATGTTTTTCCTTGTGTGAGGTGTGCCATACAAAAAGTCGTCTACTTTTTCCGCGTATCATAATTCTTCCATGCATATATTTGAGATTGTTTTGTTGTTGTTTAGGCTGATCATCCTTCTATGCTCCTGATAGTTTTCGACGTACTTAACTTTGTACTGATTGATAGCCTCCGATTTCTGTTGTATATTTTTGTGATGTGTGCTGCTGCCTTCTGTTGCTGTTGTATACAAGAATCTGTTACGAATCCTTTGTTGTGTGCTCCGGCTTTAGGAAAGGAATATGAATTCTTTCCTTATTTCACCTAAACTCTATTATGGTATGTGAATATGTGGATGCTATATATAAAGGGTTATAGAGAAAGAAGATAAAGCTTTTCCATAAAAACCACGATGAAGAATAGAATAGGAGGGAGTCCCCGTATATATACTTGGTAGACTTGCCTTGAGAAAATACGAGTATAATCTTTAGAAAATCTTCCAAGTTATCCATCGGACATCTATCTGACCATCTCTCATGGATCAATCTCCACAAGGCAACATTCCAATGTTCGTATAATTATTTTTAATCATTTGTTGACTTAATCAATGATTGAGACGGTAGGAGTATTATCGATTTGCAGATGTTTATACTGTTAACTGTTGTTAATATTCCAGTGATGATGATTATGTTGATGAAGAAGATTGGAAGATTGACAATTTGATTGCGATGTTTCCTACTATGACACGATATGAACCAAATCAAGGCAAGTTTATGGATGTCAGAGGGCTATGCGAAAATCTTGCTTTGGGCTATGTCAGGGCCAATATGGTACTAATTATTCTTCTGTTTTATCCACTTTTATTTATTAGTATTTGATTTGATTTACTCATATTACCCCGTTTCGATCAATACGGGAATTTCAGACGATTATAATTATAATTTTTTGTTGTGATAGGGTTTGGACTATGAGTTTGTACAATTCGCCTCTTATTTGATCCCCGCCTTTTCAAGGGCATACGGGGATGGCCTTCACTTCAATTTCTTTGCTCGCCAAAAGACCGCACCTTCTAATTCTCCGGCAGAGCTTTTTTTTGTCGAGGTTGCATTCGGTGATCCTCTGAGAATCATCCACTGTGCCCCTGTGCTTGACCAGCCCTACTTTCTTGGTATAGTCATCCTTTTTCATTCTTCCTCGTTTCTGATAATTTGATTTTTATTTGCGGATAATTGATTTATTTTTTCGTTTTCACTTAAACTGAATTTAGTAATTGTATTTTCAATTGACAGATGATGTAGATAGACCCCCAATGTGTTGCGTTTTCCATCCAGACAACGAATATTGCGTGTATTGTGAGCACGCCAAGGATGGTTCGCTCGAGACGAACTTCTGTCTTGCTCCTCCCTTGATTTAGTGATACTTATGTAATCATAATTATGGACATGTAGTGCTTAATTATGGACATCTAGTAACTATTGAGGATTTGTTTTTTTAAGAAAAAAAGATTGTATCGTGGATTAAGGATTGTGAAGCGTATCTCGTTATTACATTTGACTTGCCTGGATGAAACAACTAATGTGAGAATGATTTGGCAGGAGACATTCTAGTTGTTGGTGAATTTCGTGTTTCTAATTTTATTTGATTGGTGATCGCATTAGTGTAGTGATGTGTGACTTAAGAATGCCCTTTTAGTTGGTTTTGTTGAAATTTGGGTGGCTGATTTGTTTCACTAAGATAGCGATTTTACTTAGTATAGGGATGTCCGATGATATTCGAGTTACATGACATGTTTCATTGTTATTGTCAAGAAGAAATATAAGTAGCTTATTGATAGTACTTTTTTCGGTTTACTCATCCTGCTGATATTCAGCTTTCAAGGGATTGTTTTTGGGTAAGAATGTTGTGGGGTTTGGTTTTGAAGACCAAAGTTTTCCTTGTGCGAGGTGTGCCATACAGAAAGTCGCCTACTTTTTCCGCGTATCATAATTCTTCCATGCATATATTAGAGATTGTTTGATTAATGTTTAGTTGTTTTTTAGGCTGATCATCCTTACATGCTCCTGATAGTTTTCGACATACTGTAACTTTGTACCGATTGGGAGCGCTCCGATTTCTGTTTTATATTTCTGTGATGTGTGCTGCTGCTTTCTGTTCCTGTTTACCATCACTACAGAAGAATCTGTTACGAGTCCTTTGTTGAGTGCTGCTGCCTTCTGTGTTTACCATCAGTATAAAAGAATCTGTTACGACTTACGAGTCCTTGCATAAGGTTGGTAATTTTCATTGCTAAAGCCTTTCAAATCTTACGAATGCAACCTGAATCATAAGCAGCTGAAGAGGATAACAGATTCCGTTCCTATGTCCGAGAATAATTGTGCTCTCTTTGTAGCTCAATCTTAATATGAGTAGCAATCAATTCACCTATTTACTTTTTGTTTCCATGGAAAATATCTCTAATACTTCAGATATGGGATAAGCATCGCTGACTATTATACACTTGGGTGTTCGATGCTGCTACTTTTAGGATTCGTTAAGATACGGTACCAAGTTCCAACACTGTTGTTGTCCGAGATAGATAGTTAACCCATAGCTGTCTTACTGCATTACGAAGTTTCGTGATCCCGGAAACAGTCACTTATGATTATGTGATTACTTTAATTAACTATGATGTTCCAGTGCATCTTCCTTGCTTACCCGTCTTCCTGTATTTCTAGTTACTTTCTAAGCTAGTTTCCGGTTTCAGTCTATTCTTCTTCATTTTTCACTCGAAACCTTAGTTCTTCTGTACACAGACAAATGTTTTAGTCTTTACTTGTTGCAGCTGAGACTTTTGTATGCTGTAGCAGTTAGGTTTTGAGACACCTGTAGGCTCTGATAGTCTAATTTATACGCCAAATGTTCAAGTAAATATTCTCGATGCTGTTTTTCCTTTCTTTTTCTATGTTTCAAGCATTACTTTGTTACTTCTTAGCAAGTGCCTTTTTTGTTATTTCAACGAGTTCATAAAAACAAAAATATTTCGAGGTGAGGTCATATGTATCGTGTATGTGACAGATGCAAGGCGACAGTAGAGCACATAGAGAGTACCTTAGATTGACTTTGATTTGAGATTTCAGACAATTTGTGTTTTTGAACATTAAGATGCGGGATTATCTTTTTATGTATGATGAATTATCGTTGAACTAAGTTTACGCTGTTATGCGCGTAATGCTTTTTCAAAGACAGGCAAAACTACAAGTGAAAACACTTGCAAGGCTGGTATCGTAATTACATATGCAACCACTTGCAAGGCTGGTCAGTGAATATTGTTGATTTGTTGTATCAATAATATTACGGTTGTAATGGTATTAGAATATTCTAAACGGAGAATGTCATGGTGAGTTGCAAACCTGGGGTTGTGACTTGAAGTGGTTTATCTCCTATGAATTTGAGAGGTGTTCTCAAGCTGCACTTAGAGTTCTACTTCACGACGTGCTGTGATCATTGTTGAAATTGAGAAATGCGATACAAGTTTGAGAACTTTGGTCTGCCTTAGACGTACCAATATAACCGCTGCCTGCAGAGCTGATACTTGTGCCTGATACCTTTCTATTAGGACTTTGTATCTTGTGCGAAGTTAAGTCTACAGTTGGCGGCTGATTATAATGTGGCAGCCGCACAGCAAGGCATCATGTACATAGATGGAACTGACAAAATCACCAAAAGGATCTTTAACTTCTACAGGGTTGCACTATTTTTGATAATTGTTAGTACTCGGTGCTTAGCGTCATACAACCTTGGTTTTGGATTTTCATAATTTTTTGAGATGAAGACGATGCTCTTAATTGCAGCGTATGCTGCAAACTATGTTGGATAATTCACTTTCCGAGACACTGTCACCTGAATTCCATATGGTGATAAGTGGTTGAAGTTTCAGTTCCTGAAATTTGTTACATAACTTTCATCAGGTAAAACTGCACTTTACAGACAAAGCACTGAGATTAATCGCAAAAAGGCAATAAATAAAAACACACTGACAACATTCTGATGGATGCCATATTGCCATCATTGCAATGTACTCCGTATCAGGTAAATGATCATTCACTTTATCCTTTTGCCTTTCTTACAAGAACCGTACACATTTTTTAGGATGACTGTGGGAAGTGGGAACCCATAGTTATTCCACAATCACTACCTTTGGTGAGCACAATGTGAACTGTGGGTATACATGATAGCCATCTTTTCAACCGGGGTTTAAGACCAAATTGTTCTTACAAGGATTTGAAACTGAAACTGAGTTCTTATTCCTATTTTGACCAACTGTGGCAACCTATATGGTACAGCCGTACAAGCAATCTTACAATGTCAAATTTCGGTCACATTCATTTTCTCAGGTCGTGAGTTACTCCCCTGTTTTATCATCTGATGCTTATGATACAGATGAATATAGCGGTTGACAAGTTGGATTGTAGGGTAAAGGGCACGGAAGTCAGTTTTGCTTTTTACTCAAGGGTTTGGAATTTTTGATTTCCAGCTAATTTTTTTCGGTAGGACCATAAATGCTGAGAATTCTAGAGTTCTGGAATCTGCGTAGTTATTTAGTTAACATGTCGCTCCTTCCATTTCGTTATCATCTAATGCTAATGAACAATGTTGCTAGACCAGTTTCTGCTATCAATGTCAGACCAGTTTCTGCTACCGATAATCATGTTATAATTCTTCATGTTTTTAAAAGTAGTTAGTCTTTAAATCCTGACATTGTCCGAAATAGATAATGTTTTAACTTCTTGTATGCCTGTCGATAGTTTTTTAGTTATCTTTTGTTGCCATTTGATATTCCCATATCTTTGATTTTAATCCTGAATAATTCACTGAATTAGCTAAATGTGCAATGAAAATTTGGTAAGATAGGCAATCAGGGGAGTCATCTAATGGCAAATCAGAGCTTACTGATGACTGTGTGGAACTTGAAAATAACAGCATTCTTGTAATGAGGCCTAATGGGTCGGGTAATGTAATATGTAATCTTTCATAGTGCAGGCTCATTGTATATTTCTTCTGGCGTCTTTAGGCTGGTCACTGGTTTGGAATCCGCGTAGTCATCTTTTCTAGCCATACATTGTTTAAGTTTCTGTCTTACCTGCTTACTCATCTTCGGTGTTGCCATTCATCTTCTAAGCTATGTTGCCGGTCTTAATCCACTCTTCATTTTGTACCCAATAGGCAATACCTCAGGTCTTCCATAAATATACTATGTTAAACTGTCTTAGGCTTTGCTTGGATTGATTGTGTGGGAGGGAAATGAAATGATTCAGTTTCCCTCCTCCATGGAAAATTAAAAATCTTTCAGTGTAGAAAAGATTCGGAATGAAACCTCACTCACTCCATTCTGATTCTCCTTCCCTACCTTTCCGTTTCCTTTATCCCCTCCTCCTCCCTTAACTCCTGAAATTGTATCCCAACAAGCTCTTCGTTTTGCAGCTGACACTCTTGGACAGTTGGACGGGAGGAACGACACACACAGCGAATCTTGGATCAACTTTAGTTTCAGACTGATTGTGCTTTTGAATTTTTATCATTAATTGTTTAGGGGTTGGCTTATTTTTGTATATCTTGTGGGATCACCGTTTTTCGTTTGATCCATCATTCGACTCTTTTCTCACTGGTATCCGCACAATGCTTTTTGACAGGGAAAACATTTACAAGACTGGTGAATGTTCCCTTTGTAATTACAGATGCGACCACACTGACTCAGGTATATTCTGAATAAATCGATGTTTTGTTGTGAAAGCCGCCTTTAAATTCCTTTGTATTCTTCAGGAATAATATGTCACTATCATTACTGAGTCCTTTGGCTGTTAGTTGAACTCACCATCTAATTTGAATGCTGTTTATAAGTGACTGATAAAAATGTGACCGCTGCGCAGCAGGGCATCATGTCATGGTGTACGTAGATGAAGTTCAGAAATGTTAGAAGGAACAATGGGTCTACTTTTTAGGTTTGCTGTTTGCTTTTAGAGTCACAAACACAATCCTTTGGCTCTGTCAAAAGAAGTAAGGATTCTGATAACCGATCTGAATGGTGTTTGTTTTTCAGTGGACTGTCAATGTCCCTTAGAAAGGAGCTCGTAAACATCCTAGGGGTGACGACAAACTGGTATTACTTTCAGGCAATCAACGAAACAAGAAGCGAAAATGACCATTTTTATGCAAAGAAAACCTTATGCTTGACGTTGGCAACCGATATGGTAGGAGCAAACTTACAATTACAATGTCAATTTTTCGATCTTGCTCTTACAATTGTAACAACCTAGTACACTGCCATTTTTCAATTGCAATCGTTTTTTAGGTGGTTTCTCTCCTATTTTATCACGTGATGTTTATGTGACGGATTCATGAAAGAGCGAAATAGTCATTGATGAGGAAGAAGTTGGATTAGAGGGTAGGAACGTGGAGTTATCTATCGCAATGACCCGACTCATGGTATGCATTTGTAGTCACCATGACTCACTAATATTAGTGGTAAACTAGTTTCGGGAACAAGTTTGAAACCGATATTCTAACAACTAGGGCTGAGCAAAAAATCCGATTATCCGAACTGATCCGATATCCGATCCGGATCTGATCCGAAAAAGTGGATATCCGATCCGAAAAGCAGTTTGGATCGGATATCCAATCCGAAACTTTCGGATACGGATCAAATATCGGATAGTTGTTAAAAAATTTCGGATATCCGATATCCGATAATTTATTAGATTTATGACTACGTATGATTTATTATCACTAGATTTTGTTCTAGTCCAAT